>CM053031.1:33561632-33709691 GCA_028564925.1 Lithobates sylvaticus
ATATCAGCTACTATACCTATATACATTGGCAGGTGGTGCTCACATTTTTTTGGGGGGTTGAGGGGGTTGCAAACAAACAAAAAATTCAGAAAAATACTGAAAAAAAATCATCAAATGCAGCCACTGTGCCCCATCAAATGCAGCCACTGTGCCCCATCAAATGCAGCCACTGTGCCCCATCAAATGCAGCCACTGTGCTCCATCAAATGCAGCCACTGTGCCCCATCAAATGCAGCCAATGTGCCCCATCAAATGCAGCCACTGTGCCCCATCAAATGCAGCCACTGTGCCCCATCAAATGCAGCCACTGTGCCCCATCAAATGCAGCCACTGTGCTCCATCAAATGTAGCCACTTGTGCCCCATCAAATGCAGCCACTGTGCTCCATCAAATGCAGCCACTGTGCCTGTCAAATGCCACCACTGTGCCCATCATATGCAGTAACTTGTGTCCCATCAAATGCAGCTACTTGTGTCAGTCAAATACAGCCACTGTGCCCTATCATATGCAGCCACTTTGTCCCATCAAATGTCGCCACTTTGCCCCCCCCCCCTTATCAATCCAGCTCAGGGCACAGGGTGCCAGACACAAGAACTCCTTCTTATAAAAACCAGCTCTGGGTGGCTCAGGTGCAGGGCCGGACTGGGAATAAAATTCAGCCCTGGAAAAAATTTCATACCAGCCCCACAGCGTTATTATACCAGCGCAACAGCATAACGTCGATATTTTCTGGTTCATGAAAGGGAAAACCATACATTTTAAAGCACATTTGAGTGTATTGTATACAGCAAAGACAGATATGAAATCACATAGGGCTATATATATATACGGTGGGGGGTGGAGAGCACTGGGGTGGGGGCTGGAGACTGATGGGGAGAGCTGGAGAGCACCAGGGGCAGAAAGAACAGGGGTGGGGAGCACGGGGGGGCTGGACAGCACTGTGGGGGGGTGGGAAGAACTGGGATGGGAGCTGGAGACTGATGGGGAGAGCTGGAGAGCACCGGGGGCAGAAAGAACAGGGGTGGGGAGCATGGGGGGCAGGGGAGCTGAAGAGCACTGTGGGGGGTGAAGAGCACTGGGGTGGGGGCTGGAGAGAACAGGGGCAGAAAGAACAGGGGTGGGGAGCACGGGGGGCTGGACAGCACTGTGGGGGTGGGGAGCTGGAGAGCACTGGGGGGGTGGGGAGCACGGGGGGGCGAGCTGGAGAGCACCGGGGGCAGAAAGAACAGGGGTGGGGAGCACGGGGGGCTGGACAGCACTGTGGGGGTTGGGAGCACAGGGGGGGCTGGAGAGCACTGTGGGGGTGGGGAGCATGGGGGGGGGCTGGACAGCACTGTGGGGGTGGGGAGCACGGGGGGGCTGGAGAGCACTGTGGGGGTGGGGAGCATGGGGGGGGGCTGGACAGCACTGTGGGGGTGGGGAGCACGGGGGGGCTGGAGAGCACTGTGGGGGTGGGGAGCATGGGGGGGGGGGGGGCTGGACAGCACTGGGGGGAGCACAAGGAGAACTGGAGGGGGGCTGGAGAGTCTGGTGGGGGCAGTAAAATAATTTGGATAGGGGGATCAGCAGGGGGGTGGCATATAGAGGAAATGAGCTTTCTATATTCCTCCATGCAGCCGCTGAATGCTTGATTCTCCTCCTCTCCCTCCTCCAAACATTCAGCGGCTGCACACAGTCAGTTAGGGCTGTACGGAGTACTCACAGGCATCTCTCCTCCTGTGATCTCGGAGCTGGCCGGGTCTGTGTTCTGCGGCCGCGCACCGCGCTGTAACACGGTCCCGCCCCCCTAGACCGGCTCGTGTGATAGGTGGAAGACTGATTCTATCTACTATCACACGAGCCGGTCTAGGGGGGCGGGACCGTGTTACAGCGCGGTGCGCGGCCGCAGAACACAGACCCGGCCAGCTCCGTGATCACAGGAGCAGGAGAGAGGGGACTCAGGGGAGCACTGCAGCCACAAAACGGCCCCAGGGCAGGCAGCAACAGCTCACCTCGGACACCCCCATCACAAGCCGACCCCCCCCCCGTCACTACACTAGTTCTGGGCCAGGGCGAGCGTCTCTGGTACACGTTACACCCGGGCAGCAGCTGGAGGGAACACACGCAGCCGCGCCGCCTAGGTGGAGAAACAAAGTGAAAGGCTCAGCAGCGCAGTAGTGAGAGGGGAGGACCCGGAGGAAACAGAGCCAAGCGCAACTGCGGTGCACGCGGGAAGTGTTCCGGCTGGAAAAAAAATGCATAAGGGAGCCAGGGCTTTCCCCCCTAAGGGATGGTGTCACCCCTCTGGCGGGTGTCACCCGGGTGCGGGCCGCACCCCCCGCACCGCCCTAGTGACGCCACTGGTTCCTATGGTTAGAGAACCCAGGTGCAGGCACGGCACAAGCTGATGAAGATGCAAATTAAGGACTCTGAACGGCCGCACTCCAAGAAAAATTCAAAAGCCTTTATTGGTAAAATATGGAATCACACAAAAATAGGTCACAGCAAAGCAAGAAAATAGCTAATGCATTTTTACACTACCAAGAGTGCTTACTCATAGCTCATACTCATAGCTAACTCAAGCACATTTGGTAGTGTGAAATGCATTAGCTATTTTCTTGCTTTGCTGTGACCTATTTTTGTGTGATTCCATATTTTACCAATAAAGGCTTTTGAATTTTTCTTGGAGTGCGGCCGTTCAGAGTCCTTAATATGCATCTTCAGGAACCTTTTCTGAAGTCGGAGCGACTTCAGTAGTGTATATTAAGACGGCTCTATTCACTTCCATTGATTTTCTCAACCGCGCGACTTGGGGCGACTTGAAGTCGGATCCCAGGTTGCCCCTGTGTGAACCGGCTCTAAGTGTTGTCACATGAAAAGATAGAATAAAATATTTACAAAGATGTGAGGGGTGAACTCACTTTTGTGAGATACTGTATTTGTTCCCCAGGTGCCCAAAATAGGTTCAACAATAAGACCTCCTAATGGCCTCCTGCCCGGTGACTTATAAGTCACTTCTAAATTTACTTTGATAAGATATTTCCCCGCACCTGCTCTATGTTGTTTGGCTCCCTGACAACAAAGTATCATTTAATATTGTTAGCATTCCGCAGATCAATAAAGTCATACAGTCTAAAGGATGACCTAATTCTTTTATTAAAAAGTTTATTATCTCTTTTGTTTTCTTTTATATTCTCCTTGGAAAAATACAGACTAAACAGCTGTTGAGTTTTTTCCTTCACCTTATTGCCTAATAGATTATTTTCAGCAGAGATGTTTACCCAGGTAGTGCGGTCTCCCGTGTCGAAACAAAGATTGTTCCCCCTGAACATTCTATTATTTCTTTCTATAATTCTGCAGGTTTTTTTTATTCTCCTTCTTTATGCTGGAAATAATAGCATCACAGATGTTGCAGATTCCATCTGAGAAGCCCATCAAGAAGCCGTTCCTTTCATTTGTTCTCCGATGCTCATCTAGTACAGCCGAAGGGAGCCGGGGGATCTTCGCTGCAGTGTTAGGTTCACTGCACGCTCACCCCAGCCATTGTTCACTTTAGCTGTGTGCTAAATCTACCAGGTTTATCACCTCAACACTCAGCTTGAAATAAAAATAACTAAGACACTTGTCATTTAGTAGCTGTACAGGAGGGAAGGGAAGTAGATACAGCCTGCAGCATTCATTCTTTGAGGCTCAAAAAGTGGCTCCAGCTAATGGGTAAAACCAGGGAACAACCAGAAAAACGCTAAAATTGAGCTAAAGTTAGAAAGTTTGAACTGTTAAAAAAAAAAGAAAGTTTCTTGGCTGCTGAGAAGCATAGTCATGGCCAATGACCACTTAAAGTGGTTGTAAACCCTTACAAACCACTTTGACCTACAGGTAAGCCTAGATTAAGGCTTACCTGTAGGTCCAATAAATATCTCCTAAACCTACATGGTTTAGGAGATATTTAGAAAAAAAACAGGCACCGATGTCTACAGCGCATGCGCCGTAGACAGCGGTGCGCAGGCGCACTGTGCATGCCGAGATCACGGCGATACGCCGATTTCGTGCACATGCGCGGGAGCGACGTCATCGCCGCTCCAGCGAGACACGGAAGTCACTCCGGGAATGATGGCAGCGGATGAGGTCGTGGATGAGGGTCACTTCGGGGGCTTCGTTCTCAGGTAAGTTATTCATAATGAGCTAGTATGCTATGCATACTAGCTCATTATGCCTTTGCCTTGCAGGTTCCGTTTTTTTTTTTGGAGGAGGCTTTACTTCCTCTTTAACTATTCAAAGATGGATTTGCTCAAAAGGACTCAGGCAAAGTATGTAGGAATGGGCAATGCCATAGCTCTATTGCAGCCTTTCTTAACCTTTTCAGAGGAACCCTTGAAATAACTTTCCGGTCTCAGGGAACTCCTGTTAAAAATTACTATATCTACAACTCCTGATACATTAATGTGATGGTCAGATGGGAACGTTCCTTACACTTGTGGTCATTTGGGAAGAATCATCCCTTTACATATAACTAATAAGATCAATGGTTGTCAGTGGAAACTTATCAGGGAGGTAGAAATTACACAATGTTCAAGGAACCCCTAGCAACCTCTGGAGGAACCCTGGTTGGGAAACCCTGCTCTATTGAGTAATTAAACCACATATATGTGACGGAACATTCAAGCACCCAGCTTGAGTGCTTCCATCGGTATAAAGCTTCCTCCAGTCTGGAACCAGGACCCAGGTATTGTTGCTGAATATTGCACCCAAGATACTAGGTGACACTAGCTCAGATGCATACTGGAACTAGAACTCAGAACACAGAATATATACAGAATATATACCATGCAAGATCAGATAAGAGTTTGATAACATTACCCTAACAATACAAACTGTAAACAGGAATAAAATTAACATACCGGTAACTAAGGAACAGCCAACATACACAAAATGCTAATCCACTTCTAGCAACTAATAGCTGACAGTGATCTAAATAACACGAACTAATTAACAACTAGTCACTTAAACCAACCTAGGTGCAGAGACTGTTTGGCACCCAGCCTACAACCCTGGATATACAAAGTACATTACACATTATCATAAGCATAAACACATAAACATCCCACAATGGTTCGATAACAAGGTAAAGTGGATACAATATTAATCCCATCCCCAAGAAATGAGCAGACAGACTGAAACAATATGTGACTCAATAAACAATGGGAATTCACACCTAGGAGACACACAGTAGGAGAGACATACTTATCAATAAACACATAATAACCAGACTACAGCAGGAGACCCCAGCCCAGCTCAGACTGTCCTGCACCGGTATTCAAGAAGACCCAGGGCTGTCCAAATCTCATTAACCAGCTTTCTTTTCACATAGACACAGAGTTTCAAGTTGGCAGAGACCATCATGGCTTCCTTGACTATTGAATGTAATAATGTCCTATTGCATTTTATTACAAGACATCTTTCTAAATGCTTGCAGTTCCTTCAAATGCCAGGGCCCATAATCAGTATGCAAGAGGCAACCCGGAAGTCCCCTCCAAAACCCCCTGTCCTGGTTGGGTCTGCCACAATATGTATTACACAATAACAGCAAACAATGACATTAACATTTTGAGAAAAAACATGTTCAATTAGTAGACAATCTAGAAGCAGCCTTTCCCAACCTCGTTTACCTTAGAGGAACCCTTAAAATTGTTTTCAAATGTATGGGAACCCACTGTTAAAATCAATTTATTAGGGGTCAGTGGGAAAAAGGTCCCTTACATTGGAGGCCAAAATACCACCCTTAAGCTGGCCACTCTCACTCAACACAAGTTGCTCTAACGATCAACTTTTGTTGAATCAAGGAAACCATGGAAACTATGCAGGCACCATAAAAATGGGAGGCCAATGAGAGGTCAATCAGCCACATCTCAAGGAACCCTCAGCAACCACTGAATGAACCCTGGTTGAGAGTAACCAATCTAGAGGAACACTGCTCCCAAACGTTCTCGTCCTCCCTGCACAATCCAACTCTGAGTGCCTGCCAATGAGCACGTCACCACTCCTTCCACAGGACTAATCCAAAGACTAACAGGTTGAACTCAGAATTGATCACTGTAGTAAAAATCTTTATTGCAAAAAACATTGCTAGCTGTCAAATCCTCCACTAAGAATGTCGCTCTGTCCCACCAAAAAAAGGACTGAATCGTAGTTTTTAAAAACACATTTAATTTACAGAGGAACTTGCCCCAACCATGTGTCCCAGTCAAGTATCTGACTAACCAAAGGCCCCAGAGCGTATCAAAGAGATACCATTCAACCGCTGGAAAGTTCATGTGCCAATATAGCTATGACAATAAAAAGATAGGGAGGGTGGGTTAGCACTTGCAGTAGGTTGTAGCAAATTTAGGGTTAGTAATCTCAACCCCTTCTATGCTCTAAAACTAAAATGTTTAATTTAATTTTGAATAGAGTAAGGAATGGTTAAAACTCATCTCATGGCCACCTTTCAGCTCTAACTCCTCCGCATGTCTGTACCTGACTATCTTCCACCCCCTCTACCTATACACCACCTTATCTCCTCATATGAAATATCTTTACCACTTGATCTCTGGAAAGCTTTACCCCCTTCATGACCAGGGCATTTTGTGCTATTCAGCACCGTGCTAATTTAATTGGCAATTGCGCAGTCATGTAACACGGAAATTTAATTTATACAGTAAACCCTTGGTTTGAGAGTAACTTGGTTTGAGAGCGTTTTGCAAGACAAGTAACATTTTTTATATAAATTTTGACTTGATATACAAGTGATGTCTTGATATACATGTAGCGTCATGTCACAACTGCGTATAAAAGAGAAGAGATGCGCCTCTAAGGCCCCTTTCACACGATCGGACCGTTCAGATCCGCCTGTCAGTTTTGACGGCGGACCTGAACGGGCGCTTCATGCTAGTCTATGGAGCGTCAGATGTCAGCGGAGACATGTCCGCTGACATCCGACCCGGTCCGATCCGCCAAAAGCAGACGTATGTCTCTACGTCCAGATCCGTCGCTGGCGGATCGGATGAGATCTGATGAAAACGGACACGCTGTCCGTTTTCATCAGATCTTTCCATAGAGACCAGCGGCGCTGGACAAGCCCCTCCCCGCTCAGTGAGCAGAGAGGGACCTGTCATCCGCCGGCTCAGCGGAGATCAACGGAGAGATCTCCCGCTGAGCCTACACTTAGGCCCTTTACACACGAGGCGGACTCTGCTTGCACGGAGTCCGCCTCGTGTGAAAGGGGCCTAAGTGTAGCAATATGGTTACATTTAATGAAGGTACAACATTTAGCAAAATATTGCTACACTTATTTATTAGAGGTGCCTCTCTTCTCTTTTATACTCTGTAGCTCCTGCTGGATTTTGCTTCTAATCCCCTTGTGGAGGCTTCCATTTGTGGATGCACATTTTATGGTTACACAACCTATCACATTGCTATAATTTTTTTATATAGAGTATAAACTGAAGGACTTATGAATAAATGGTTGTGGAACAAATCATTTGAGTTTCCATTATTATTAATGGGGAAATTTGCTTTGATATATGAGTGCTTTGGATTACAAGCATGTTTCTGGAACGAATTATGCTCGCAATCCAAGGTATTACTGTGTAATATTTTTCACACAAACAGAGCTTGGCGTTACATGTACACTCACCAGGCTGGCAGGTTTTTGGGCACGGAGTCCACTCACTGAAAAGGGTGACAACACAGTCCCTAGTGCAGGGCAGAGGACATGGCTGGCTGGTGTCGGGTTTGTTTGATTCTGGGCACCTGTAATTTAAGACACAATGCTGTTAGCAGTAGACATAAATCATAGTGGGTCTATCATGTAGAATAATGGTTTGGTACCCATTACAGCGCACATCACTTAAAGTGGGGGGACACCATAAATAAAAAAAAAAAAAGCTATAATGTTATGGAAAAAAAAAAAAGTTTACCTGATCCGAAATCCCTGTTGCTAGGCAGTCTTCCTAATCTGCCTCCTTCCTACGCCGCGGCGATCTTCGTTCTTCTGTCCTCCGCCGCGTTGTCTTCTGGGTAATGGGGCGCGCTGTGTTATGGGAACTGTGTGTTCCCTAACACAGCGCGTCCCATTCACAAAGCGGCGTGCGGCTCGCGCATGCGCAGTAGGAAACGGGCAGTGAAGCTGTAGTCTTCGCTGCCTGTTTCCCTTACTGAGGATGGCGGCGCTGGGACATCTCGGCCTCCACGACCGACATCGCGGGTGCCCTGGGACGGTAAGTGTACTTATTAAAAGTCAGCAGCTACTTTTTTTTTTAGCTGCTGACTTTTAAAAAAATTTTTTTTTAGCTGAAACACCGCTTTAACAGTTTTACTAACTAACTAAACTAACAGTTTTTCAACCATTTTTTTTAGTCAAGGTAGCACTTAAAATTGTGCACACCAATCTAAAATGTAAAAACTAAACTAATCCAACAACACAAATTTGTCCGCGGAAAATTTTAAAGCCTGCCATCCAACATTTGTCCGCGGAAAATCTGACAACAATTGTCCGATGGAGCGTACAAACGGTCGGATTTTCCGCCAACAGCCTGTCATTGCACATTTCCCGTCGGAAAATCCGATCGTGTGTACGTGGGCTTTACAATACCTAAAATACTCCAAAATTCCCATCGGCTAGAAGACCACAAGTTCCCGTCTCCTCCTGCCTATAAACAGGAAGTGATACATACAGAGGGAAGGCACACTACAGAGCACATTAACTTGTGCATAACCATGCTTTAACCTGTTTGTCAAAAAACATTTAGGCAGCTGTCTACATATTTCTTTAGTCCTTTGTGCCCTCTGAGTATTAGTACAACAGGCAAATTGTCAATGTAGGATTAAATTAGAACATTTTTTCTCATCTTCCATGTAAACTTAAAATAATTGCATTCTCTTGATATCTTGTGTTATAATGGTGCAATAATATCATAATTAGTCATGTGCACAATAGAAAAATTTGTTTAGTTTCATTTTGTTTCTGTTAGTTTCCGTTGATTAGTAATTTCGTAAGTCGTCGGTGTTCGTATTCGGACTCGTTCGTATTTTAGTAAGAGTTATTTTTTACGTTGATTCGTTTTTCCGTTAGTCTAATTTTCGTTTATTCGAAATTCATATTTTCGTTATATTTCGTATTCGGACGCATTTGTATTTTTGGAAGAGCTATATTTTCGTTGATTTAAAAAGATTCGTATTTCCTTTAATCTAATTTTCGTTGATTCGAAATTCGTATTTTTGTAGATTTAGTTACATTCATACTTTCGTAAGATTGATTTATTCGTACTTTCATAATATCGTTTTCGTAATCGGAGCATAATTCAGAATTTTATGTAATGTGTATGCTATTTACATGTTTAAGAAACAAAGAATTTCTCTCTCACAAGTCAGAACTTAACTCAAAAATCCACCAAAACAGTGCCTCCGACCCAACCACACCATATCTGGACTCTGGATGGAATATTTCAGAATCAGAACTAATATTCGTTCTTTCGAATTCTTGATCAGCAGAATTTTTGTTATTTCGTATTTTCGTTGTTTTGATTTCTTTTTTCCGAATATTCGTAATTTCGATTTTTTTCGTTCATTTTGATTTTCGTTATTTTTGAATCTTTGTTCGGTATTTTCGTTGTTTGTTTTCGTTTTTCGGATTTTCATTCTTTCGTAGTTTCGTTGTTTCTAATTTAATTATTTCGCATTTTTGTTGTTTTTCATATTCGTTCTTTTCGATAGTTCGTTATTCGTTAGAATTTTTAGTAAACCATTTGATATATAATATATATAACGAATTTGAATGGAAAACGAATTTGTAACTAAACGAATTGCACATGTCTAATCATAATACCACAAAGCAAACACAGCACATCACCATTCTACAAATACAATGTTAGCCTCAGATGTCTCTACTTATCTGATTTCAGTAGTTGGAGTCCTCACATGTACACTGGCCACAGGCTTAGGTCTTTAGACCAGTTGCAGTGGTTCAGAATATGGGTCTTAATGTAAGCTTACTCTGAACCTTGACTATAGCCACTTCAACTCTGCGGGAGAGTGGAAGAAGCTATATAGAGCAAGGGTTTATATTTTGGTTTAAAGGCATAGTTCACCTTTTACCAGAAAACTGCCTATGCAGATAAGGGGCATCTGTAGATAAAAATAAACTGTTCATCTTTCACCAAAGTTGAATAAAGACCTTGCAATAGGCATAGGCCATTTATGTACCTCCTGAAGGCTCAACTAAACCACCACCATTGGATGGTTTTCTGTATCAATACAGGATCATTCATTTCCCTTTGGGATTAATAAAGTGTTCTGAATCTAAATTTGGTTTTGTTACACCACACAAATTTTTGGTGATAAGTGACAGTTGGCTTACAGAGGCAAAGACAGGCACTATTAGACCCCTTTCACACTGAGCCGCCTATAGCGGCGGCGGTAAAACACCGCTATTTTTAGCGGCGTTTTACCATCGGATTTGGGGCACATTTCAGCCGATACCCCCCGCTAGCGGCCGAGAAAGGGTTAAAACCGCCCGCAATACACTGCAATAGCGGCGTTTTGCCAGCGGTATTACAGCGCTGCTCCATTGATTTCAATGGGGAGCAGCGGTGGAGGAGCGCTAAACACACCACTCCTTCACCGCTCCAAAGAAGCTGCTGGCAGGACTTTTCCTGACTTCCTGCCAGCGCACCCTTCGGCTTTCACACTGGAGACAATGGTGCAGCTGTTTTAGGGCGGATTGCAGGCGCTATTTCTAACGCTATAGTGCCTACAAAACGCCCTTGGTGTGAAAGGAGTCTTGAAGCAGAAATAAACCCATCAATGTAACGGATTCAGAAAACAGTTACTGGACTTTCTCGGCATGCCGGGAATGCTAACTGTCACATTTGCTTGTGCTCTCAACCAAACTGTCAAACCATTAAATGGCTGGTATCATAGCTGATCCCATTTGCAGCACAATGGCAGTTTCAGATCAAACAGAGACCAAGATGGCAGCTTCCTTGGCTGAAAAGGATAGGAGGATTCCACTTTAACCACTTGACATCTACGCTATGGCCAAATGACGGCCACAGCGCGGATCTCAATTCCCGGGAGGCAGTCATATGACGTCCTCCCCTGTGCACGCTCCCTGCGCGCGCCCTGATCACCGAGTCACTGAGACTCGGGTGATCAGCGATACGAGTAAGGGGTGGGTCAGCGGAGGAGAAAAAATCTTAAAGGGACATCGGTCCCACCTTGCAATGCCCACAAGTGCCACCTTGCAATGCCCATAAGTGCCACCTTGCAATGCCCATAAGTGCCACCTGGCAATGCCCACAAGTGCCACCTGTCAATGCCCACCAGTGTCACCTATCAATGCCCACCAGTGCTGCCAATCAGTGTCACCTGAAAGTGCTGCCTATCAGTGTAACCCATCACTGCCACCCATCAGTGCCCATCACTGCCACCTATCGGTGCCCCTCACTGCCGCCTCATCAGCGTACATCAATGACGGACAAAAATTACCCATTTTATATATTTTTTTTTTTTTATTCAGTCTTTTTAAAAAAAAATTACAAAAAATAAAAATCGCAGAGGTGATCAAATACCACTAAAAGAAAGCTCTATTTGGGGGAAAAAAAATAAAAATTCATTTGGGTACAGTGTTGTATGACCGCACAATTGTCATTCAAAGTGCGACAGCGCTGAAAGCTGAAAATTGGTCTGGTCACGAGGGGGGTTTAAGTGCCCAGTAAGCAAGTGGTTAAAGCAGAGTTTCAGCCTTTTTTTGATGATTATCTCATCTTATCTAATACATTCTGGCATTTGTACTAAATGTAGTTGTTATTATTAGATTTTTCTTTAAAAAACTCACTGTGCTCTCCTTAGCAAGTGCGCTCCCATCTTCAGTGTGGGCATCTGAAGCCCACGCGTAGCTCCTCCTGGGATACGGTGCTGCTGGCTACCCAGCATGCACCTCCCAATCTCACGTATGTGCATTGTGTACAAAGCACGGCTTTGGAAGTAAGGCAATGCTAAAAGCGGAGGCTGCCCATGGACTCCTGGGATTGATAACACCCTTTATCCCAGGAGCCAATGGCCGGCTGGATATGACGTACTTCGTCGTGCGGAATTGGATCGTTTTGATGGACAAATAAGATAAACAGCTTTGAAGAAAAAAAAAAGTGGGTGTTGTACAGTGTAACCTAGTGGCATTCTACTTTTGTGTCATTAATTTCATATTTATATATAATAAAACAGTGTGATGATCAGTAGACATGTGCACAACAAAAAAATTCATTTTTTTTCGTTTGTTTTTTTCGCTTCCGTTGATTCGTAACGATTCGTACATTCGTAAGTCGTTGGTGTTCGTATTCGTAACGATTCGTACATTCGTAAGAGCTATTTTTTCGTTGATTCGTTTTTTCGTTAGTTTAATTTTCGGACACATTCGTATTTATTCGTACATTCGTAACATTCGGAACATTCGTAGATTCGTAATCGGAGCATAATTCATAATTTTATGTAATGTGTATGCTATTATTACATTTTAATAATTTACGAATCGAAAAAAAAAGTTACGAATCGAAAAAAAAAAAGTTACGAATCGAAAAAAAAGTTATGAATGTACGAATTTTTTTGTTCAATAGAGACACGGAAAATTATGAATCGAAAAAAAAAAAAAAAAGGTTACGAATCGAAAAAAAAAAGTTACGAATCGAAAAAAAAAAGTTATGAATCGAAAAAAAAAGTTACGAATCGAAAAAAAAAGTTACGAATGTACGAATTTTTTTGTTCAATCCATTCGAAGCACGTTTAGCAGCACCATTGTAAGGGACACGGAAAATTACCAATTCAACAAAAAAAAAAAGTTACGAATGTACGAATTTTTTTGTTCAATCCATTCGAAGCACGTTAAGCAGCACCATTGTAAGGGACACACGGAAAATTACCAATTCAACAAAAAAAAAAAGTTACGAATGTACAAATTTTTTTCGTTCGTTTTCGTATTTTCTTCATTAGTACATTCGTTGTTTCTAATTCGTTTTTTTCGGATTTTGGTTGTTTTTCTGATTCGTTTGATTTGAATGATTCGTACGATTCGAATGATTCGTTATTCGGATTTGTACGATTCGAACGATTCGTTCATTCGTACGAAAAAAACGAACGAACGAAAAAAAAAACGAAAAACGAAAAAAAACGAAACTAATTGCACATGTCTAATGATCAGTTTTGATTTGCATAATGTTCTGCTATTATGATGAAGATTACTGATGAAGATCAACCAGAACTCTGAAAACCCCCAATTTTTCTGGGGTAATTATGTTTATACATAAATACCTTTTGCTTGCAACTTGTCCAGTGTTGACTTTTATGCAGAATACTTTGCGGGATTGAAGTCCAATGCCACACGTGTCTTTCTTGCTGAGACTTTTGTTGAGTATCTGGGACTCCCCGGTACACGGTTCCCATGGTGACTCCTCCCAGTAGAATGCGGAGCAGGGATGATCGTTGCATGGCCGGTACTCATACAGTGCTTGGCTGGAAGGGCAAGGCTTCCCTCCTGTAAAACATGAATGGATATTAAATGTTTTATTAGAGAAATCACTAATATTTCAGTTTCACTGTAAAGAAGGCACTGCTCTGTAAAGGGGTGAACTGTAATGTAAAGGGGACTTCACTCTAAAGGAGGCAATATGATATAAAGGGAATTGCACTGTAAAGGGGCATTGAAATGATCACAGTGCCCCTTTACAGTGCAGTTCCCTTTATATTACAGTGCTCCTAGCAATCACAGGCTCCTCAATCACAGTGCCCCTGCAGTCTGCCCCCCTTTCCTCTCTCCCCATTCGAATCTCTGCCTCCTCTGCTTAGGACTCCTACCTTTGGCAGGGCAGAGGCTGTGATCAGTCCATGTGTCCTCTCTGGGCTCCCCTGCTCGCCTGACGATGCCATCCTATCGGCAGGGCAGGGGGTGGGAGGAGCTCTGCATTCCATTCTGCAGCTCCTCCTGCCCCCTGCCCTGCTGATAGGATGACATTGTTGGCCGGGCAGGTGGAGGAGCCAGGAGAGGACAGATAGGCAGGACCACGCAGCAGGTGTGATAGCCCTGTGTGGACTGTGGTCACTGCTCACCTCCCACTGTGCGGTCTGGTCATATCATGCCGCATACACACGATCGGACTTTGTCCGCCGGACCCAGTCTCTTACCGGTAGATTCACCACATTCTCAGGCCATATGTTTAGAGTCTTGGTTGTTACTGTGTTCTACACCATTGTTTAACCACTTCAGCACCGGCCTATAGTCAAATGACGCCGGCAGCTGGGATGGCGTCATATGATGTCCTCTCATTCCCGGCCGTCTAGGGGGCGCGCGCGCACGCCCGCGGCATCACTCGGGACCTGGTGCGCGTGCACCCGCGATTGCCCGGGAATCTGTGTGTGTAAACACACAGATCCACGTCCTGTCAGAGGAGAGGAGACCGAAGGTGTGTTCTCAGTACAGAGAAACACTGATCGGTCTCCTCCCCTTGTGAGTCCCCCCCCCCACAGTTATAATCACTCCCAGGGAACATATTAACCCCTGCAGGGCCCCCTAGTGTTAACCCCTTCCTAGCCAGTCACATTTACACAGTAATCAGTGCAATTTTATAGCACCGATCGCTGTGTAAATGTGAATGGTCCCAAAAATGTGTCAAAAGTGTCCGATGTGTCCGCCATAATGTCGCAGCCACAAAAAAAATCGCAGTTCGCCGCCATTACTAGTAAAAAAAAAAAAATGACATAAATCTATCCCCTATTTTGTAGATGCTATAACTTTTGCGCAAACCAATCAATATACGCTTATTGCGATTTTTTTTTTTTTTACCAAAAATATGTAGAAGAATACGTATCGGCCTAAACTGAGGAAAAAAATTGTTTTTTCTTTTTAAAAATGGGATATTTATTACAGCAGAAAGTAAAAAATATTGTGTTTTTTTCAAAATTGTCGCTCTTCTTTTGTTTATAGCGCAAAAAATAAAAATACAACCAAAATAAAGCTCTATTTGTGGGAAAAAAGGACGTCAATTTTGTTTGGGTGCAACGTCGCACGATTTGTCAGTTAAAGCGACGCAGTGCCGAAAAAAGTGCTCTGGTAAGGAAGGGGGTAAAATCCTCCGGGGCTAAAGTGGTTAAAGTGATATACTGGTTACTTGAGTCACCATTACTTGGACTATTTCTATACTCTTTGATGATATCAACATGACTATGCTTATGTGTTATATGTTCATTCAATGAAAATATGTTATATTTCGCCTATGGTTATTTAATGTTGTTTAACAAATGCTTGAAACTTGATAAAATAGATTCAACATAAATATGAAAGCTGGAGATGCCACTACCAGCAACCAAGTGCTCATTTCTTCGGCATAAATAGGGTTAAAACAGGCAGTGATAAGGCATCACATCTAAACCTAGCCTTAAAGTGGATGTAAACCCCCAATTTTATTTTATTTTTTTTTTATTTTTATGTCATAATGTAGAGAATAATATTTCCTTTCATTTGAGCCCAGTCTTGCCACACAGATTTACTCCAGCCCTGATAAATCCTCTTTTATTGTTCAGTTAGAAAGATCTTGACAAAGTGCTGAAAACTTTGTCAAAAACGCCCCCTTGCTGTGAGTGACAGGTGATTTACATATCTCATGCACTAGCCTGAGACAGGCACAGACCACAGATCCACAGACCAGAGTGAAAGAAAATGTATTCTGGAGTGAACAGCAAGAAGAATATAGGGGAGATGTATGTAGTCAGAGTTGGGCAGAGTAGAACATCCAGTGATCTGATGATTGTTCACCTGATCACAGATAACATTCCTTTTCATCACCAGGCTGTGTTACGTGGGGGAGGGGTGGATTTCTTTTTATAATTACACAGGATGTGCCTGTCTCAGGCTAGTGCATGAGATATGTACCGTATTTATCGGCGTATAACACGCACTGGCGTATAACACGCACCGGCGTATAACACGCACCCCAAGTTTAGGAGGGCATTTTAAGGAAAAAAAGTTTTAGGAGGGAAGTTTAGGGAAAAAAAAACCTTACATTTAAGCGTCATTTGCAGCTTGCCCAGCGTCATTTGCAGCCTTGCCCAGCGTCATTTGCAGCCTTGCCCAGCGTCATTTGCAGCCTTGCCCAGCGTCATTTGCAGCCTTGCCCAGTGTCATTTGCAGCTTGCCCAGTGTCATTGCAGCTCGCCCAGTGTCATTGCAGCTCGCCCAGTGTCATTTGTATAGTGACTTTATTGCAATAATATAGAGTGTTTAGATTTAGTAACAGCATATGTCTACAAAGGCCTCTTCCACCTCCATTGATATGTAAATAAACCAGATAGAAGATGAGCAGAGGAAGTTGGTGTTTACAGGAAGTGGGTGGGGGAGGCATGGAGAGGGTTTGAAAGAGACATGTGTTTTGGGAGAGAGGGACAGTTGGTGTTTTGGAAGGACAAAGGACAAGATGGTACCAGAACTGGAGAACGTTGGAGACGCTTTTGTGAGTTGGACTTTGAACAAGGAACTATGAAGGACATCTTAACCCCTAAGTTGAGTAATTGTTTAGTTTACCTAATGTGTACATATTATACATGCTTATATGTGAAGCTATAAGTTGTGATTGTATTGTATTGTTCATCCTACAGTTTGTATGTGCAGATTTTTCCCTGTTTAGTAAAGCATTGATACACTTCAGAAGTCTAGTCTTCCTTGGTTTTACCACAAGAACTTAATAAATAAACGCAGGCATAACATTTGGGGGCTCGGCCGGGATTTGTGCTAAAATTTCAACTGAAGCAGACCTGTTTTATATTGTGTGTTTTGTTGCTTGTGCTGGGGGAAAAATGCTGCGTACACTGTTTAGGAGGAGTAAGGCTGCAAAGATTTCTGGTGTCCAGGAGGACTTGAAGGCGTGCACCCTTCCTATCTGGGCTAGAAATAGTCAGTGGATGCCTGTTGCAAAGGAGCTAGCTAGATATGCGTCTCCTTTGAACAGAGCTTGGGGGGATGGAGTCTGTGATCTTTCCTCAGATTTTAGTCTCAAAAGTTTTGGGTTCAGTAAGGGAGAGATGCGGGCAGTTGCTGTGTTTGGTTTGCACTTCCTGCATGCTCTACATATTGAATCTGAAAAGAGGGAAAAGGCGGAATTAGAAAGAGATTTACTGAAGGAGCAGCTTGCAGTGGCATCCAAGTGTTTGGAAGAAACTGCAAGCAAGGAAAAAGATTTAGAAAGGAGGGTAATCAAAGTTAAACCTGCAGTGGCTTTGAAGTGTGTTCAAAGCCCTGTAGGCAGAGCTGAAGATTTGAATGAGCGGTGTGCAGCCCTCATGACCAAGTCTAATGATGCCCTAACAAAGGACAAAGGCCCAAAGCCTGTAAGCAGAAGTAGGACATGTGCCACTGTTACTTCTCATAACCGGGAAGCAGAGGATTTGATCAGCTCAAATGACCGAGTTGAGTCAGATACAAGGAAGGCAAGGCCTATGATCTCCAGGAGACACATGTGGATTGATTTACTTAAGGTGGGGGTCCCTAGAGAGGAAATAGATGGGATTCCTACACCAGCATTGTTTAAGAAGTGGAAACAAATGGTTGGGAATGGTAGATTCAGTCACATTAAGTGTTTCTGTTGCCATAAAATGGGGCATTTTGCAAAAATGTGCCATGCTGTGAAGGCTGAACAACAGCAGGCCTGTGTGCTTCCCAGGACAGCACGGAGAGACATGCAAGTTTATTCGTTACGTTGGAAGTCAATGCCTTTCCGTGAAAGTGTTTCAAGGCAACAGTGGGCACCCTACAATAGTTTTGCAGTTAGAAATGGGCAGATAGAGAAATGTGAGCAGTGAGCTATGTTTTTTGGCACAGTTGGAAGGAACATATAATCTGCTTTGTCTCTTACTCTTTTCAGGTATTGAGCATCGAGAGGTGGAGCAGGCAGAGCAGATGACCATACTG
The DNA here is from genome assembly GCA_028564925.1 of Lithobates sylvaticus. Classification (NCBI taxonomy): domain Eukaryota; kingdom Metazoa; phylum Chordata; class Amphibia; order Anura; family Ranidae; genus Lithobates; species Lithobates sylvaticus. Next base: position 33,579,595 of record CM053031.1, read on the forward strand.
GATGGGAGGAGACAGACCAGAAGAGAGCCTGAGAAAAGGTGGCTGAATTGGAGTGGACTTCCATCTGAGCATTTTCCTTATGACCAAGAAGAAAAGAGACTTTTCATCTGGGACTTTCTTTACAAACTGCCAAAAGACATTGTTAACCCTGCTCAAAAGTCAGCCTTCCAGGGACAAACCAATCGTCTGACCGTCCACAAGATGGGGGTCGAAAGGGAATTTGTTCCTCCCATTTATACGGGGGGGTTTATTTTGCCCTTTCCTGGACAAAAGGCTTGAAGAAGTTTCCTATATTATCCTATAAAGTCAAGAGGTGGTATGTGTTGCTATGGGCATTTGTATAGTGACTTTATTGCAATAATATAGAGTTTTAGATTTAGTAACAGCATATGTCTACAAAGGCCTCTTCCACCTCCATTGATATGTAAATAAACCAGATAGAAGATGAGCAGAGGAAGTTGGTGTTTACAGGAAGTGGGTGGGGGAGGCATGGAGAGGGTTTGAAAGAGACATGTGTTTTGGGAGAGAGGGACAGTTGGTGTTTGGAAGGACAAAGGACAAGATGGTACCAGAACTGGAGAACGTTGGAGACGCTTTTGTGAGTTGGACTTTGAACAAGGAACTATGAAGGACATCTTAACCCCTAAGTTGAGTAATTGTTTAGTTTACCTAATGTGTACATATTATACATGCTTATATGTGAAGCTATAAGTTGTGATGTATTGTATTGTTCATCCTACAGTTTGTATGTGCAGATTTTTCCCTGTTTAGTAAAGCATTGATACACTTCAGAAGTCTAGTCTTCCTTGGTTTTACCACAAGAACTTAATAGATAAACGCAGGCATAACATTATGACATCAAAAAAACATTTGTTGGGGTTTACATCCACTTTAATGTTAGTAAAAAGTCTCTACACCTATGAGCCTACCTTCTCCAGGATAAGCCAGGATTGATCTGGTCCTGCTCTGCTTCCCCTCGGCATTCTTTGTGGAACAGGAACGGGAACACGGCGACCAGTCGGACCACTCACTAATGACGCAGTCCAGACTGCAGGGGACTTTACACACCAGCTGGACAGGAGGCTCATCCACACACATCTCTGCAGAGACAGCTCCCCCTAATACAAACACAAAAGAATAAAATAAGATTGTTGAACAGGAAACTTATTTTCAATATTTCTTTTTTTTAATCTGCATTTTTTTTCCCATTAAAATAATACTTGATGATACTGTCATAAAGTGTCTTGCTCATGCACTACCTGGAATCCTGTTGTAGGGTGACAACATTCTGTCTTTGTCTCCCAATTGTGCTCCTGTGTTGTCACTCAAGCTTCTGATAAAAACTACAAGGACCCTGTTGGCTTACAGACAATAGATGCAATATCTAATGCGGACAAAAACTACCCTCCTTAAATTTTTGGATTACCTTCACTTTGAGATACTTTTTACTTCAATGTAACATTATTGTTGTGTTTCCATATATATTAGATACCCTTATCTTGGAAATGTCAATTAGATTTGAATGGCTGTCTTGTTACTTCAATAGCTCAGACCTCCACTTGTTTCTGAAACCCCCATCATTCCTTATGTGGTCCCTATTCTTTGTTTTAGTACCAACATAGTTAAATATTTACATAGTTGGTAAGGTTGAATAAAGACACCAGTCGATCCATTTCAACCTGTGTGGGTGTGGGTGTGTTTACACTATATTACCAAAAGTATTGGGACACCTGCCTTTACACGCACATGAACTTTAATGCCATCCCAGTCTTAGTCCGTAGGGTTCAATAGTTGGCCCACCCTTTGCAGCTATAACAACTCTTCTGGTAAGGCTGTCCACAAGATTTAATAGGGTGTCTATGGGAATGTTTGACCATTCTTCCAGAAGCGCATTTGTGAGGTCAGGCACTGATGTTGAATGAGAAGGCCTGGCTCGCAGTCTCTGCTCTAATTCATTCCAAAGGTGTTCTATCGGGTTGAGGTCAGGACTCTGTGCAGGCCAGTCAAGTTCCTCCAACCAAAACTCACTCATCCATGTCTTTACGGTCCTTGCTTTGTGCACTGGTGCACAGTCATGTTGGAACAGGAAGCGGCCATCCCCAAACAGTTTTCACAAAGCCGAGCACATAAAATTGTCCAAAATGTCTTGGTATGCTTACGCTTTAAGAATTCCCTTCACTGGAACTAAGGGACCAAGCCCAGACCCTGAAAAACAACCCCACACTGTAATCACCCTCCACCATGATGAAGGGAATCTGGTTAATAAGGATAGAGAAGGTATTGAATTTATTCTTCTCCTCGGTCTTCACGAGGGAATCGGGGGGACTTCAGTAACCAAAACTGCAATGTTTATCCTTATGACACATCACAGGAAGCACCCTCTTGGTTAACAGAAGACAGAATTAGAAATAGTTGTGAAGAATACTGCGCTGTCCTAAAATTTACTGTGAATTATATCCCATATCATTGATTTTAGGAAAAATTGTGAAGATAAAAAAACAAAATAAAATTAATTTAAAAAGCTGCTGCAGTTGTAAATGCGAGATACCCACACCAACAAGACCAATATAAAAATAAACAACTGCGCTGCAAACAATAGTGCACTTGTGACACAAATTGAGTAAACCAACATACATAAAGTTGACACAGTAGATTTATACCTCCTTAAAACTCAATAGTATCAGGTTCAAGGGAGTCCGTATTACATGAAACAATCGTGTAAGACAAAAAGTGAAAGAAACAATCATTGGTGACTGACTGTCCTTATGAAGATCAATGTGATTTGTGAAAAACACAATAAACATATATAAAGTTCCAGAGATTCCACAGTGCTCTCATTCAATGAACAGCAACTCAAAGGGTGATCCTGATGAGAAAAAGAAAACACCTCCACCGTCCACACACACTGACCCTTACCGGATTGTGCGACCCCCTGTCACAGAGGTCACACTAGCTTGTGGCTTTATCCCGGCCAAGGGAATCCAAAGGCCGAAGGTTGAATTAACTGCAGACTTCAATGTATGGGGGCTTATGGAAAGAAAAGCTCTAATGTGCCAACACGGACATTGGGGGTGCACATTATTGTATGAAGCTGTCCGGTTGTCTCAGCTCTGCACAGCAATACTAGTCAGGTATACAACAGATGGATCATCAACACACCACTGTGGTGTGTTGATGATCCATCTGTTGTATACCTGACTAGTATTGCTGTGCAGAGCTGAGACAACCGGACAGCTTCATACAATAATGTGCACCCCCAATGTCCGTGTTGGCACATTAGAGCTTTTCTTTCCATAAGCCCCCATACATTGAAGTCTGCAGTTAATTCAACCTTCGGCCTTTGGATTCCCTTGGCCGGGATAAAGCCACAAGCTAGTGTGACCTCTGTGACAGGGGGTCGCACAATCCGGTAAGGGTCAGTGTGTGTGGACGGTGGAGGTGTTTTCTTTTTCTCATCAGGATCACCCTTTGAGTTGCTGTTCATTGAATGAGAGCACTGTGGAATCTCTGGAACTTTATATATGTTTATTGTGTTTTTCACAAATCACATTGATCTTCATAAGGACAGTCAGTCACCAATGATTGTTTCTTTCACTTTTTGTCTTACACGATTGTTTCATGTAATACGGACTCCCTTGAACCTGATACTATTGAGTTTTAAGGAGGTATAAATCTACTGTGTCAACTTTATGTATGTTGGTTTACTCAATTTGTGTCACAAGTGCACTATTGTTTGCAGCGCAGTTGTTTATTTTTATATTAGAATTAGAAATAGACTTGAAAAACTTAACATTAATAATTCACCGGAACCAGATGGATTGAAACTCAGATTGTAAGGAACTCAGTCAAATAATTGCCAGACCATTCCTTGTTCCATGTTCCTAATTTTTACGAACAGTCTACTGACTGTAATTGTACCAGCTGATTGGAGAAAAGCCAATGTAGCACCAATATTTAAAAAAAGGCCAAGATACATCACTGGGAATTACAGACCAGTTAGCCTAACATCAATAGTATGCAAGCTCGTGGAGGGGATGGTAAGGGACTATATACAAGATTTTAGTAATGACAATGGTATTATTAGCAGGAATCAGCGTGGAATCATGAAGAATCGTTCTTGCCAAACCAATCTATTAACCTTCTATGAGGAGGTGAGTTGCCATCTAGATAAAGGAAGGCCCGTAGATGTGGTGTATCTGGATTTTGCAAAAGCATTTGATACAGTTTCCCTTAAACGTTTACTGTACAAAGTAAGATCCATTGGCATGGACCCTAGGGTGAGTACATGGATTGAAAACTGGCTACAGGGGCGAGTTCAGAGGGTGGTGATAAATGGGGAGTACTCCGAATGGTCTGGGGTGGGTAGTGGGGTCCCCCAGGGTTCTCTGCTGGGATCAATCATATTTAATTTATTCATAAACGACCTGGAGGATGGGGTAAACAGTTCAATCTCAGTATTTGCGGACAATACTAAGCTAAGCAGGGCAATAACTTCCTTGCAAGAAGATCTGAACAAATTAATGGGGTGGGCAACTACATGACAAATGAGGTTAAGGCCCCTTTCACACTGGGGCATTTTTCAGGCACTTTTGGGATAAAAATAGCGCCTGTTATATACCTGAAAAACACCTTCCTTGCAGTCGATGCACTGGCAGGACGTTAAAAAATCATCTTAGGGACGGTGGAGGAGCGGTGTATACACTGCTCCTCCACCGCTCCTGCCAATGGCGCCTGCAAAGCACCTCGGCAGCAGCGCTACACGGGTGCATTTAACCCTTTATTCGGCCACTAGCGGTGGTTAAAAGCGCCCCGCTATCGGCCGACTAGCACTGCTAAAATGACAGTAAAGCACCACTAAAACTAGCAGCGTTTAATCATCAACGATAAAAGGGGGTAACTAGTGCGCTCAACCAAGGTGAAACTATGGTTACCAATAAATAATATGGGGAAAGCAGCCAACATATAAGTGATCTCACACTGAAATAGAAAAATAAAATGGGGGGTATGTGGCACTAGCCCCTAAATAAATAATCTCTAAAAATCTCCTATAGGATTTTCCAAAGGATGGGTTACCTTCAGGTATTACATGGTTAAACCAACATAAATATGTGCAAACAGCAAAAGTACATACATAAAATATCATATAATTTCAATAAAATAGTGGATAAGATAGTAAATATGTGCAATATTAGTGACCAATATATATGGCTAATAAAAACGTGCTGGAATAAAATTAATCATTGATGACGATAAAAGTAATTCGATAAAACTTCCAATAAAATGTGATGTGAGGTATAAAAAACAATAAGAAGGAAATGCCTTCTGTGGAACAATAATGAAATGAATCTAAAGTGCACAGTGCAACGTGCAAGAAACGTGAAAACGTCGGAATTCTCTACACACGATCGGAAAAAGTCCGATCGGATTTTGTTGTCGGAAAATTTGAGAGCAATTTGAGATGGAAAAAGTCAGATGGAGCCCACAGACGGCCGGATTTTCCGACAACATGGTCCGATCTTACATTTTCCGTCGGAATTTCCGACCATGTGTACTAAGACTTGAATGGCATTAACATTAATGTGCGTGTAAAGGCAGGCTCCCCAATACTTTTTGCAAAATAGTGTATTTTTGGGCTTGAACTTCTGCATTTAGGCTAGGTTCACACCTGTGCGGGAGGTGCCGCTGTGGGACCTGCACAAATTCCCGTAGCTGCAACCACCTGCACAGCGAAGAAGTGTAAACCAAGCCTAAAAGATTGAAGCTTTATCCATGGTGTACTGGCTATTTCTTCATAAGCAATAAAACCTGGCATGGCTTCTAAACCTCTCTAATCTATTTAATTAGAACCTTAAAAAAATAAATTAATGAAAGAAAATAACTTTAGATCCACCCACTTTAATAGTCAATGTGACAATTTTACCTGTCGCCTTGAATCGCCCTACTATTATATTTTTCTTTAATTCTATTCTTCATTTTTATTCTACTATTATATTTCAGGACTTTGTATTAGAATTTTCTTTAAAAGTAATAATTAAAATAAGGTGCTTGTGTTGTTGGATTTTCTCCAGGAGGCACACCTGTTCTTAATCCTTAATGTAGATAAAACAATGACAAAGAAAAATACTCCAATTTTCCGAGCCTTGTATTCAGCAAGACTATCGCAACATAGCATATGTTTGTAGTGCTAATCTTCATTTGTATCTAGGCTGGAGACATTCAGTGCCTTATTCTAAGACTGTCGAATTAATTCCTAGCTCAAGACCAGAGAACAGATTGGAGACAATGTTTTAAAGAACGCCTGAAAATGTTTTCAATTAAAGGACCTTGATCATACATCCTTTCCTATCTATGACTGCACAAAACTATACATAGTGTTGCGTATGTTATTTTTTTTTCGGTCTTCTCTCCTTGATACATTAGCAGTTATGGATGCGTTGATGTAAAGCAGGAGCTTCATGATAACACAGGAAAAACAGTATGTCAATGACCAATGTAATGGGTGGAGGAGAGAGACTGCTTCTACAGACAATCGGAAAGATAAAGAGACATGGAGACTTAAAGTGGAAGGCACGTCAAAATCTAAGCTTAAATATACTTCCACCCAGTAAAGGAATTTTGGTTTTGTGCTCCCTAGGTAAAATTGGGCCCCCCATCTAAATTTGTCCCACCCCAGCTGCTTTAAAATTCTGCATGCCCGTGAAGCGGCGACTAACGACGTAAAATGTAACTATCCATAGGTGACACTTTAAATTAAAAATATATAAAAAAACATTATTTTTCCTCAGTTTAGGCCTTTACAGGTTACTACTTTAGATTTACAGAGGAGATCTGGCGCTATAATTACTACCCATGATCTGGCTTTCGTGGTGATACCTCACTTGTGTGGGACGATTGTTGCTTGCATGCATGGGACCGACACTAGGCAGAACGGGGAGATGCTGTTTATCTCGCATCTCCCCGTTCAGCCTCCCGTGAGACGATTGCGGGTGTCCCTGCGGCAATCGTGTCCGCGGGGCCCGTGACCGGACTCACGGGGGTGGCACATTTTTTTTTTTTTTTTAGTTATCAGTTTAAAAAAAATAAAATCACGCTTTTTTTTTATCACGTTTATGTAAACATCCTTGTGATATTAATAGGCATTTGACAGGTACGTTTTATGGAGAGATCTGGGATCTATAAGACCCCAAATTCCACTACTCTGCACTTAAAAGCGTTAAAAACTCCAATTTCGGGCGCTGACGGTTTCCAAGTCAACCGGAAGTGATGGCATGTCATTGCTTCCGGTTTACTGTTATGAAAAGCCGAACAAAGAAAATCCCGGCTTTGCTTGGCTGTCCGGCTAGCCAGCGGACATGCCAGCTGGTCGCTCGGGTCTCCCGGTGAGACGGGGAGAGCCTGAGAGAGCCGTGGAAGGTGACGGGAGGGGGGGGGGTCCCAAGGGGGGGGGGGTCCCCTTCCACTGCTTGTAATAGCAAGGCAAGTCAAAACCTAACTAAGCTTAAATCTACTCCCACCCCATTCTAAACCTATTCCTATCTACCCTGTAAAAAGAAAGAGGTCTGTATTTACCTATTCTGAAGTCACTCCGGTCACATGATCAGGTCCCAGCACCAGCTTCAGTGTAGAGAAAGGGACAGCCACAAATGGATACCCAAAGGTAAGCAGGTGGTTGACATCATCGCTCGGGCTCCGCAGTCGTTGTCAGTGATCTCTCCTCTTCACTAAAGCCAGTTGCTGGAGAGATTGCGTGACCGGACTGGACTGGACTTCAAAATAGGTAAGTATAGAAATCTTTCCTTTTACATAGCAGATAGAATAAGCTTAGAATTTTGTGGTTTTGACTTGCCTTGCACTTTAAAGCCCACTTGTAAAACGAACTTTACAACTGGGAACCTCACACTGCAAGGGTAAAATACTTGTTATGCCTAAGGCGGGGGTGTCAAACTCAATTTCATCAGCATTATGAATGACCTCAAAGGGACGGTTGTATCTGTAATGCCCCGTGCACCACAAAATCCGTCTGATTTTTTACGACGGATTTTGTCCAACACTGGTGTTGCATACACACGGTCGGACAAAGTTGTCGGAAAATGCGATCATTATGACCTTGGTGACGTTCGTTGCGTACGACGTAACTACGTAGAAGCTATTAGCCAATAGCTTTGGTCTCGTAATTTGATCTGAGCATGCGTGGCACTTTGTCCGTCGGAATTCTCTACACACGATCGGAAAAAGTCTGATCGGATTTTGTTTTCGGAAAATTTGAGAGCAGGATCCGATGGAGCCCACACACGGGCGGATTTTCCGACAACATGGTCCGATCGGACATTTTCCGTCAGAATTTCCCACCGTGTGTAGGGGACATAAGACTACTGTACTACTACTACTGTATCTGTAATATAAATGTATCTACTCTTTATCATAATAAATAATTGCCTCCACATTTGATTATTACTGGTTTCAGCAATAACTTCAGACCTAAGTTGTGAACGGGAAGTGCTGATCGACACAAAGCCCACTCACACTCCTGTAGCAGATGATGCAAGTCTGAAAAGGAGGGTTGCGCACAGCTGGTATCATCCACAAAAAACTTTTTCGGAGACTGCTCAGACAAAATATGGTTCTGCCATGCTGTTCTGTCTGATTAGTCTTCAATAATGTTTCTTGTGGATGATATCAGCAGTTTGCGGCCCTCCTTTTCAACTGGCATTAAGTTGTATTATTCTCATAATAATTATAAGCAGATGTCCAGAGACTGCTGGAGTCTGCTAAACGCTGAGACCTGTGGAGGCAAAGACAAGGGGGTGCTGTAGCTGCACAGAGCGACACAGGATCTGTATAAGGAGGTTTGTCCTCCAATCTGCTGTTGACTGCTGAGACAAGGTGGGGGTGTAGACATGGGGAGTGCCGCAGCTGCAAGAGAGCTGCGAGGGCCACATGAAATAGCCTGGAGGGCTGGAATTGGCCTGCGGGATGATGTGGTCTAAGGGGTACAGGGACAAGTATTGTTACAAACCCTATCTCCCCCTCTAGTCAGCTCCAGCACTACATAGTTACATAGTTAGTAAGGTTGAATAAAGACACCAGTCCATCCAGTTCAACCTGAGTGAGTGTGGGTGCGTGTCTACAATTGTCCCTATCCCTGTACATTGTGTCTCATTAAGATGCTCATCTATTATATTATTATTTATTGAAGGTACCCCTATAGCGCCGTCATTTTACGCAGTGCTCCACACATACATCACACACTCACATCGGTCCCTACCCTCAAGGAGCCCACAATCCAAGGTCCCAAAACTCACATTCATATACTGGCCAATTTTGGACAGAAGCCAATGAACCTACCAGCATGTCTTTGGAGTGTGGGAGGAAACCGGAGTACCTGGAGGAAATCCACGCAGGCACAGGGAGAACATGCAAACTCCAGGCAACCGGTGTCGTGGTTGGGATTTGAACCAGTGACCCTTTTTACTGCTAGGCGAGAGTGCTACCGACTATACCACTGTGCCGCCTATTGTATTTTCCCCAAAGCTCCAGCCTGTGGGCAGTCCCTTGACATGATTTTATACATTACAGGGCTATTACCATTGTATGTAGTGGGGGCAAGTGTGCAACTGCAGCCAGAAGTATCGTAGAGAGGAGGCTGCATACTACCAGTCACACCACCGAAGGGATCCTGCTGGAGCACGGAATAAGGAAAGAATTTACTCCCTATTCTGGCACCCCTAAACATAACGAGCACTTATCCCTTGAAGTGTGAGGAAGGTTTGGCACTACAAGGGTACTTTTTTTTTTTTCTAATTCCTAGAGTTGGGCTTTAGAGCCCTAATCCAGCTTTTGTTTTGCTTTGGCTTGGGTGGGCAAGCATAGGATCCTCTGTCAAGCGTTACTGACATTTGCTTCTCTGTTGGGGAGATTTGCTTTATTATATATTGTACTGTACAGTAAAGTTGTTATTTTAGAAGTTGTGAAAGTACAATATAAAGATATTACATGTATTTTAGTATCTTGTGGGATATATACCTAGGACCGTAGATTTCAAGGCAGGCATGCAGGTCAGGTCACCATTAAAGCTGAACCCAAAGCAGCTATTTAAAAACATAATTTCATGCTATTATGTGATCATTAAAAATCATTAAATTCATTATCAAATGCAGCTAATGTAAGTACTTGACTTTGACTTGATAGCAGCATCTTGTAAACAACAGAACTCAGATCAGGAGAGGTAACATTATGAGCCAACAGGGTTTGCTGCATGAAACTGTGCTGACAGGAAGAGAGTACACATGTGCGATTCGTTTCGTATGAATCGAAAATTTGTATGAATTTCCATAAATTCGTACATGTGGGAGGATCTGAAATACAAATTGCTATGCTTCCGAATTTTGTACGAAATACGAAATTTCTAACGAACATTCGTAATTGTTACAAAAAGTTAAAGCGGTTCGGCACACATTTCATTTAGTAAATCTCTTTGCCTTCCAAATCAGGCAAAGAGTACTAAATGAAATGTGTTTTTTTTTTTTTTTCACTTACCTTGTAATCGATGACTTCCGGTCCTCTGTCTCTGCGGGGGTGGGCGGGGTCTGTGCGGGGATCCTCGTCACGACGCACTGTCTCCTGGGATCTGGTGTCATTGATCCCAGGAGTCTGTGCGGGCATCTTCCAAAATCTCGCGAGATTTCGGACACATGATGTCGGCAGATGTGCCGACATCTCGCGAGATTTCGGAGAACGTGAGCTGCACTTTGCCGTTACTGCGCACGCGCGAGCTCGGCGCAGTAACGGCGGTGCATGCTGGGCCATCTAAAGTGCCTGTGGGGTTTCACATGCCCACAGGCAAGATGGCCCCCAGCAGAAAAGAAGAATATAAAGAATCTTATCGGAGGAAAACGGAGGGCGATCGAGATGGAAGATGGAACAGGTGAGTCCCCCAATTTTGCTAATAATCCTTAGCATATTCCCCAAAAAAAAAACCCCAATGCAGAACCGCTTTAACAAACCTAAAAGTTAAAAACCCAGGAACTCAGCACAGCACAGGGATGGTGGGAGCCCCTCATAATGATAAATTCATCAAAACGAACATTCGTAATTGATACAAAAAGTTAATGAACCTGACGAAAAAATTTGAATTTCGTACGAAATTTTGGACACGAATTATGAATTAATTCTAGTATGAAATGGAACGGAACGAAACAAAACAAATTTATTGATGGCGCACATGTCTAGAAGAGAGAGAGAAGAGTGGTGAGCCATGAGTCTGTTACTTCTCCTTTACTGTCAAATAAAAGGCTTAGGTCAGGGAGGTGACCACCCAGATAGCAAGTAATTGTGCTGCACGTTTGAAAATGACTTGCTAAGCTATTGCTAGACTTGCCAGGCTTCACAAGTTTGTTACACAATTGCAGCAAGTCCGCATTGCATGGCTCCAGATCAACATCCTTTGCAAACATTCTCCAAGTCTGCTGCAAGTTCTGGTTCAGTTATGTTGTGCAATAGTCATCCCACCACAGGTGTCACTGTGGCTGAATTTGCATGCTGTATACTTGCAGAGCTCTTGCTGTAGACTCACCACTGCAACTTTGCTCTTGCTAGAGACTTGCCACGCAAATTTGCTACAAATTGGAAAAGTGTAAATTAGAACTTGTGCTTCCAGTGCTCTGCACGTGCACAACTTGTGAAAATGTGCAGCAAGTTAACAGACAATTCAACACTGCCACACATTTGTGGTAAGTTATCCTTGCTATCTGGGCAGGCTGCATGATCTAATTGCAGTTCCTCACCAAGTATCGTCACCATCCTGGCTCTGCTGCCTGGCAGGGCTGTGTAAATCTCAAGAGTCCTTAGATTTACAACACACTTTTACCATTACTCAGAATCCATATCAACACGTTTAAAGCCCTGAGGCCCCCAAAACACATCGGCTCATTTATTCAATATAAGTTTGGAACAAAATACTACTCTTGGACTCTATTCTATTCTAGTGGACTCTATTCTATTTTAGTGTGGCACGTCTATTTTTTAGGCTCTACATATTGCATTCACTTTAGGTGGTTCCCCGGCGTAGGGAAGCAGACCACATATTTGGTTGTCTCAGTGGTTCACCAACAGTGAACCACAATTCATACAGGAAAGTTCTGTTCACTTAAGGGCCCAATGCCTTTAACTCACAACTCCAAGTAAATCCCAAGACTAGATAGAGATACTAATTCTATGACAGACAAAATAGCTACATGTATGCATTGTACTGTATATCTAGCTTATAGTTCAGCTATAAAGGACAACCTCAACTTTAGAGAAGTCGTCCTTTAATAAATCCCCACAATCAAATGCAGTCCACCAGGCAAAATACCTATCTTCCTTACTTATCCTGTGATCTTTCTATGACATGGACCTAGTTAGCTCCTCTTCATATCACGCATGCACACAAAGGCCCCATTTATGGTGGCTCCAGCAGTCCCTTAAAGTATAGAAATTACTGGAGCCCCTGTACGCATCTGCAGTATGAACACAAGCTGAAACAGTAAGGAGAGTAGGTACCATTTAACCAGAGGGTTTTTTTAAGGACATAGGTAGTAGCTAGTCACCTTCAACTGAACTTGTTCTGTAATGTTGAAGATATTCTTTAATGCCGTGTACACACAACTGGACTTTGACGGAATGAATTCCGTCTGACTTTTCGATGGAGTATCAACGGACTTCTGTCGAATCGGACTTGTCTACACACAATCACACCAAAGTCCAACGGATTTGACCGTGATGACATACCACAGGACTAGAATAAGGAAGTTCATAACCAATAGCTGCCATAGCGTCGGTTTTCGTTCGTCAGACTAGCATACAGACGAACTGACTTTTCGACCGGACTCGAGTCCATCGGAAAGATTTGAAACATGTTCTAAATCTAAAGTCTGTCTGATTTTTGACAGGAAAGGTCCACTGAAGGTCCAATGAAGCCCACACATGGTCGAATTGTCCGCCGGATTCGTTCCGTCGGACCAGTTCGGTCAAAAAGTCCAGTCGTGTGTACGTGGCATAACTTATCTAAACCACTTCATCAGTTCCAATGAATTGGCTTGGATGAGCTTTGTAACATATTCACATTACCATACAAGCCCAGTTGAATGTGACTAATTACTTCTAGATATACCATAACCTGAATAAACCTTCAAAGACATATTAAAGGACATCTTCACTAAAGGTATAAAAGTATGAAGCAAGGGTCTCCAAACTTTCTAAACAAAGAGCCACTTTACCCTCCTTCAGACTTTAGGAGGTCAGGACTGTGACTGGTGGGAATAAACAATGTCTCAGGCTTGGTGGCCAGTGGGAGTAAAAAAAAAAAAAAAACACACGTGCACGTGGTCAGTAGGAGAAAGAACAGTGTCCCACCATTGGCATTAGATGGAGGAGTAGTGCCCCATTGTTGGTGTCAATGGGAGGAATAGTGACCAATCGATTATATCAGTGGGAGGAATTATGCCCCATTGCTAGTGTCAGTGGAAGGAATAGTGCCCCATCACTGTTGTCAGTAGAGGGAATGGTGCCCCATCACCAGTCAGTGGTAGGAAAAGTTCTCCACGGTGTGTGTCTCTGGGAGGAGTGGAAACTCATTGTTGGTATCAGTTGGAGGAACAGTGCCACAAGGGCCACACAACCATGTGTCGCTGTTTGGAGACCGCTTGGAGACCGAGATGGGCATAAGTGTCATTGTTATTTTGTAATTCGGTATTATTTCTATAATAATGAAGGCAAGCTACAATATCTCAAGGTGTTTTGGCCAGAATGGTGTTTATTGTTGTTATGCGGGTATGTTGCCTGTGCTAATTGGATTTCCTTTGTTTTTGGCACTAATCTATTATACTTTTTCCGATAGATTCAGTTTCCAGTTTCTGCAAGAATTTGACTAAGCCCTTTAATGAGAAATTATATTTCAGAGAGAAGTGAATACATGAGATGAGGATGAAGCTGCATTTTGATTCTTTTGATTCTTAATTTCTTTTGATTCGTAATTTCATGACCCTCTTTAGCCGGCCACACAGTTTTTCCCTGCAATCCATTAGGCTTTCATCAGTCTGAAAAATGCATGATTGTTATGAAGCAAAGGCATAAATACTGACCACCAAAACAACCACAATGACATTTCTTAGATTGAAAGGGCAAGGACACAGCTTTCATCGATTTACATTAACTACTTTCACAAGCTATAACAACAAACACATGAGAATTCCTGTGCCAGCCATAAATGAACTGTGAGTACCCAACACTATAACATAGTCTAACACCCTTGTCCTTACCCTAATTTCCAAGTTCAAATACTCAAGAACACAATATAGCAATAATTTTAAATGTTGGCAAGATAAAAAAAAACACTGCCATTAAAAATGTCTAGCGAGGGAAGTCAATTGCTTTAAAATATTTCTGTATAACAAAACTTTTTTCAATTTTAACCACTTCAATACCGCGGACTGTCATATGACATCCACAATGTGGATGTCCCATGGTGCGTGCCCGGCGGCGCGATTGCCCGGGAACACAGCAGGACCGTGGATCTGTGTGTTTACACACACAGATCCACAGTCCTGCTGTGTTCCCGGGCAATCGCTGGTGTCCTGTCAGTGGAGAGGAGACCGATGGTGTGTTCTCAGTACAGAGGAACACTGATCGGTCTCCTCCCCTTGTGAGTCCCCTCCCCCCCACAGTTAGAATCACTACCATAGGGAACATATTAACCCCTGCAGCGCCCCCTAGTGTTAACCCCTTCCCTGCCAGTCACATTTACACAGTAATTAGTGCAATTTTATAGCAACGATCACTGTGTAACTGTGAATGGTCCCAAAAATGTGTCAAAAGTGTCCGCCGCAATGTCGCAGTCACGAAAAAAATCGCAGATCGCCACCATTACTAGTAAAAAAATAAAAAAAATGCAATAAATCTATCCCCTATTTTGTAAACAATATAACTTTTGCGCAAACCAATCAATATACGCTTATTGCAATTTTTTTTATCAAAAATATGTAGAAGAATACGTATCGGCCTAAACTGAGTAAAAAAATTATTATTTTTTTTTGTTTTAAATGAAATATTTATTATAGCAAAAAGTAAAAAATATAATGTTTTTTTCAAAATTGTCGCTCTTCTTTTGTTTTATAGTGCAAAAAATAAAAACAGCAGAGGTGATCAAATGCCACCAAAAGAAAGCTCTATTTGTGGGAAAAAAAGGACATCAATTTTGTTTGGGTGCAACGTCGCACGACCGCGCTATGGTCAGTTAAAGCGACGCAGTGACGAATCGCAAAAAGTGCTCTGGTAAGGAAGGGGGTAAAATCCTCCGGGGCTGAAGCGGTTAAATAGAGTACTGAATAACTACATGATTTTTTTCTATGTCCTATTAAAGTAATCTCCTTCACTGTCTGTTATGTAGGCTTAACAGAAAATGAGAGGAAATCTCTCCAAAGTAAGAGAAACCCCTCACGATCAGATTTTCCAATGGGAAATGTGTGATGACAGGCTGGTGGTGGAAAATCCGACCGTTTGTACGCTCCATCAGACAATTGATGTCGGATTTTCCACAGACAAATGTTGGATGGCAGGCTTTAAAATTTTCCGCGGACAAATGTCTGTTGTCGGATTTTCCGAGCGTGTGTACACAAGTCTGTTGGACAAAAGTAAAAGCACGCATGCTCGGAAACAAGGACGAGCCAGAAGCGGTCTTGTAAACTTGCGTTCATAATGGAGAATTAACATTTGTGACGCGGCAAATTATGAAATCTCGAAATGCAGCGCACAATTCTCTTCTTCTTTAATGGGATAATAATGAAGCTGCTTTGCTGGTGATACTGATAGAGTTATTGCAAACACATTTTCAAAGGCTTTTTTTTTTTCTAGTGATATCAAGAATATTATTATGCTTTTTTTTTTTTCTTTTTTCCTTTGGGCAAGCAAGTTACCACAACACCATTATTCCGTAGTTTTTAAGATCAAATATACAGCTATGTTGGTGTTCCTTGTTAATTTTACATTGTGTTTTTTTAAATTTAACTGCCTACTCCCAAACTGTCATTTGTAAAACACATAGCCAAGTATTATTCTACACATTTTGTTTATTGTGCATTAAAAAAAGAAAACAAATACAATTAGACATGCTATCTGCCAATATAACTTAACCAAGAAGTGCATTCTATGCATCCAAAAAAATATAGAAAATATAACTAATCAAATCATTATTATTCAACCAAAAAATGAAATAAAAGCCTCATGCATGTGTCCTGCTTCATAATATAGGGGGTCAACAATGCCAAGAGTTGGTGAAAGCAGGGCTCCGTCATCCGGAGATAATTCCAATAATCATCCGGATTATTCTCCTGGAGCTCCCGCAGCAAAGGCATATGACAAAATTGGTCACGATTAATAAAGCAACCAATTTTTGTTCCAAGAAAACCTCCTATTGTTCCAGGACTGAACTTGGGTCAAAGCAATAACTCCAAGGCCAATAATAAATAACACCTTATCTCCTCTGATTCCGCAACATGTCTGGTTAACGAACGGCCGTTCAGAAACGAACTGAAAAGCACGAAATGAAAAGCGCGAACTGAAAGGCGATAAATGAAAAGCACAAAATGAAAAGCGTGAATCAACACTCACCAAACTTCTACTAACACAAAATTAGCAGAAGGAGCCCAAAGGGTGGCGCTAAAGAAAAAACACTTAGTACGTCACTATGTTCGTGTTTGTTGGCCGACAATTCCTTGCCGTTTGTATGCAAGACAAAATTCAGGCACATGCCTTCGGACAAATGTCAGAGGTTTTATCTGTTAAAAATCCAATCGTGTATACAAGGCTTTAGAGTCTAGTATTTACCAAAAGGAAAAAATAAGATTTACTATACAATGCATGCACAATTATTAGGCAAGTGAGTATTTTGAACAAATCATTATATTTATGCATATTGTCTGACTCCAAGCTGTATAAACTTGAATAATTATTGGATTAAGCAGATCAGGTGATGTGTATTTGTGTAATGAGGCAGGGTTTGGCCTAAGGAGACCAACACCCTATATCAAGGTGTGCATAATTATTAGGCAGCTTATTCTACTCAGGCAAAATGGGCCAAAAAAGTGATTTAACTGATTCTGAAAAGTCAAGAATTGTAAAAAGTCTTTCAGAGGGATACAGCATTCTTGAAATTGCTAAGATATTGAGGAGTGATCACAGAACCATCAAACATTTGTTGCAGATAGTCAACAGGGTTGCAAAAAACATGTTGAGAAAAATAAGACGCAAACTGCCAAAGATTTGATAAGAATCCAACGTGAAGCTACCAGGAACCTGTTATCCTCCAGTGCTCTCATATTCCAGAACTGCATCCTACCTGGAGTGCCCAGAAGTACAAGGTACAAGGTTAACAGATGAAAATAAAGTTGCATAATAGTTCTGCACACTAATTGTGCGCACATAGATGTTCTCCTAAGAAAGACAAAACCTCACTCTTACTTTCTTAAATATTCAGGTTTGAGGCTTATTAACATTTTGGATTGAACAAGAGCACTATAGTTGTTCAATAATTAAATGAATCCTCAAAAATACAACTTGCCTAATAATTGTGCACACAGTGTAGAGGAAGAGTAAGAGTTGGCCAGGAACTTGTCTTGCATATAAACGGCAAGGAATTATCGGCCAAAAAACACGTATGTAGTGACATACTACGTGGTTTTTCAGCTCTTTAGCACCATCCTTTGGGCTCCTTCTGCTAATATTGTGTTAGTAGAAGTTTGGTGAGTGTTGATTCCCTCTTTTCATTTTGCGCTTTTCAGTTTGTTTCTGAACGGTCGTTCGTCAACCAGACATGTTGCGGAATCAGAGGAGATAAGGTGTTATTTATTATTGGCCTTGGAGTTATTGCTTTGACCCAAGTCCAGTCCAGGAACAGGAGGATTTCTTGGACCAAAAATTGGTTGCTATATTAATCGTGACCAATTATGTCATATGCCTTTGCTGCGGGAGCTCCAGGAGAATAATCCAGATGATTTTCGTAATTATCTCCGGATGACAGGCCCCTGCTTTCACCAACTCTTGGCATTGCTGACCCCCTATATTAAGAAGAGGCTTTTATTTTTTATTTTTTTGAATAATGATATGATTTGGTATATTTTCTATATTTTTCGCTGCATAGAATGCACTTTTTGCTTAAGTTCTATTGGCAGATAGCATGTCTAATTTTATTTGTTTTCTTTTTTTAATGCACAATAAAAAAATTGTGTAGAATAATACTTGGCTATGTGTTTTACTTCAAATGACAGTTTGTGAGTCGGCAGTTACATTTAAAAAATACAATGTAAAATTGACAAGGGACACCAACATAGTTGTACCTTTGATCTTAAAAACTACGGGATAATGGTGTTGTGGTAACTTACCCCCAAAAAAAGCACAATAATATTATTCTTGATATTACTAGAAAAAAAAAAAAGCCTTTGAAAAATTTGTTTGCAATAATTACATCAGTATCACCAGCAAATCAGCTTCATTATTATCCCCTTAAAGAAGAAGAGAATTGTGCGCTGCATTTCGAGATTTCATCATTTGCTGCGTCACGAATGTTAATTCTCCATTACGAACGCTAGTTTACAAGACCGACTGCTTCTGCTTCCGAGCATGCGTGTTTGTACTTTGGACTTTTTTCCGACAGACTTGTGTACACACGCTCGGAAAATCCGACAACAGACCGTTGTCCGCGGAAAATTGATAAACCTGCCATCCAACATTTGTCCATGGAAAGTTGGCCAACAATTGTCTGATGGAGCGTACAAACGGTCAGATTTTCTGCCAACAGCCAGTCATCACACAATTCCCGTTGGAAAAAATCTGATCGTGTGTACGAAGCTTTATTCTACCAGAATGTGCAGTTTGAATGACTTATGTAAGTTAATTAAAAAGTTATGCCGACTTTTGCATTACTTTCAGTACAGCCTTTGTATTTCCTCCCTGACAGGTCTACTTTAATCCCAATAGAGTATTGTAGTGTTAAATAAATAAGCATAGAAAAACACCCGTCAACATAACCAGACAGAGTTAAAAAGACATATAAAGGGCAGAGTGTTTCCCCCTCTATTTTACATATACACACTAACCATACTGTGCAGACATATGCTGCCATTTCTTCAGGGCTCCGCAGAGAACGCCGACATCAGTAGGGAAATAAGACAGAAGATTGTGAACAGAGCTGATTTAAGCGCCAGACTCCAGCTGAATGTCAAAAGTGACAGCTCGTTATCCACACACAAGCTATTATTACACACAATGGAAAAATGAAAATAAAAACACGCCGTATGGAATGTCAAAACACACATACACAAATGCTCAACAAAAAATGTGTTGATTCTTAATACTGTCATTAACATCTCATAACATATTGTAAATGCTGGCTGTCATAACTGGCCACGGGTGGGTAGATAACCTAGGAGAATGATGGGCTGAAAGACGTCTCCCCTAAGTGTTGATGGAGTGCACCATTACTTTTCGTGCAACTTCGTTTAGTTTCGAATATGTTTTTTAACAAATTTTGTTAAATTCGTTAACTCGGAAATATCCAAATTAACGAAAACCCTTTTAACTAATTTTTTTAATTTTCATAAATTAGAATATTCGAAAATTCGTGAATTCATAAATTCAAAAATTCGGAAATTATAAATTTCAAAATCCAAAAACCCGAAAATTCGAAAATCTGAAATAATAACTAATAATACCTAACTATTAAATTATAGGTATTGGAATTTCCTTTCAAATTTGGCTGTTAGTGAGAGTAACGAATACAAATTAATCTGAAGTTCCGAATTATCCAAAATAATGAATGGCGTATCTAAACGAATGGGACAGTGCAAATTTATAATCAATAATATTAATAATAATAAAACGTTTTTAAAATTATTATTGTAATTTATTATTATTAATCCATTACGTTCCATTCGTTTAGATACGGCATTCGTTATTTCGGATAATTCATAACTTCGGATAGATTTGTATTCGTTACGTTCACTAACAGCCAAATTTGAAAGGAAATTACAATACCTACATTTTAATAGTTAGTAATGGTTAAGTTATTATTAGTATTAGTTATTATTTCAGATTCTCAAATTTTCAAATTTCTGATTTTTTTTTAAATTTATGAATTTTTTTAAATTTACGAATTTACGAATATTCGGAAAAAGTTCATTAACCGCTTGGTGACCAGCCGCCATCATTATACCGCGACAGGTTGGCACGATCCCGCAAGCCGTCGTAGCTATACGTCGGCTCCTTTAAGCGCGATAGCAGGCGATCGCGGGCACGAGAGGCAGAACAGGGACGTTTGTGTGTAAACACACAAATCCCTGTTCTGTGAGGAGAGACAGATCGTGAGTTCCTAATAGCTAGGAACCACGATCTCTCAACTCCTATAGTCAGTCCCCTCCTCCTACAGTTAGAACACAGTCAGGGAGCACAGTTAACCCCTTGATCGCCCCCTAGTGTTAACCCCTGCCCTGCCAGTGACATTTATACAGTAATCAGTACATTTTTATAGCACTGATCATTGTATAATTGTCAATCGTTCCAAAAATGTGTCAAAAGTGTCCGATGAGTCCGCCATACTGTGGCAGTCATGATAAAAATTGCAGATCGTCTCGCCTTCACTAGTAAAAAAAAAATAATAATAAAAATGCCATAAATCTATCCCCTATATTGTAGACACTATAATTTTTGCGCACACCAATCAATATACGCTTATTGCGATTTTTATTACCAAAAATATGTAGAAGAATACAGATCGGCCAAAACTGAGAAAAAAATTGCTTTTTTAAAAAAAAATTGAGATATTTATTATAGCAAAAAGTACAAAATAGTGTTTTTTTTTTCAAAATTGTCGCATCTTTTGTTTATAGAGCAAAAAAGAAAAACCGCAGAGATGATCAAATACCACCAAAAGAAAGCTCCATTTGTGGGAAAAAAAGGACATCAATTTTGTTTGGGTACAACGTCGCACGACCATGCAATTGTCAGTTAAAGTGACGCAGTGCCGTATCGCAAAAAATGCTCTGGTCTTTGAGCAGCCAAATCTTCCAGGGCTTAAGTGGTTAAACGAGTTTTCGTTAATTTGGATATTTCCGAATTAACAAATTTGTCGTAACGAAATTAATTGCACATTTCTAGCACATAGTGATTAGGGTGTGCCCAGGTACACCCCCTGCACACGCCTATGTTCCCGGGTATGTCAACCGGACAACAGAGAGCTGCCACAATCTTATAAATGTATTCAGAATTCTCCAGCAGTCCAGACCTTCCCCATCCTAATTCAGTCCCTATTGCAGATTTGTCCTCCCTTTCTGTATGGTGAAATGGTTGTCACCATGAGAGAGACTGGGACAGAATCTCCTTAACAGAACCCTGGAAAGCAGGAAAAATTAGAGAGGGGGTTCTGTTCCTTCCCCACAATTTTCAAACTGTAAAAAAAATGTTTTGGCTGGGCTTAAGTTTTATTAATTACTCGCCATTTTAATGGATTAAAATATTGATCATTTTCCCTTCTAGGCATTTGTAGCATATGTTTGATTTCACTGCTGGATGTGCAGAATCAAATTTTCTCTACTATTAGACCCCAACTGTTTTGTATTGTGAAATGCAGAATTGTCCCAAGTTGATTGACGTTTCACCAAGGATTCACTGAAAATATTCTTCAGATACATTCAGTGGTCTTCCTATGAGGTCAGAAGCTTGAGAACCAAACATAAGAATGCAGATACTGTAAAATCTTGGTTTAAGAGCGTTTTGCAAGGCAGGCAACATTTTTAAATAAATTTTGACTTGATATACAAGCGATGTTTTGATATACAAGTAGCGTCATGTCACAACTGAGTATAAAAGAGAAGAGAGGCGCCTCTAAGTGTAGAAATATGGTTACATTTAATGAAGGTACAACATTTAGCAACCTATTGCTACACTTATGCCTCGTACACACGATCGGCTTGTTGGCCAACAAAACCGTGGAATTTTGTCCGAAGGGCGTTGGCTCAAACTTGTCTTGCATACACACGGTCACACAAATGTAGGCCAACAATTACAAACGTAGTGATGTACTAGATGTACTACGTGGTTTTTCATCTCTTTAGCGCCACCCTTTGGGCTCCTTCTGCTAATTTCGTGTTAGTAGAAGTTTGGTGAGTGTTGATTTGCGCTTTTCTTTTTGCGTTTTTCATTTATCGCTTTTTATTTTGTGCTTTTCAGTTTGTTTCTGAACGGCCGTTTGTCAACCAGCCATGTTGCGGAATCGGAGGAGATAACGTGTTATTTATTATTGGCCTTGGAGTTATTGCTTTGACATTGTTTTTTTGGTTGAATAATGATTTGATTTGGTATATATTCTATATTTTTGGATGCATAGAATGCACTTTTTAGTTAAGTTCTATTGGCAGATATCATGTCTAATTTTATCTTTTTTTATTTTTTAATGCACAATAAAAAAATTGTGGAGAATAATACTTGTCTATGTGTTTTACTTCAAATGACAGTTTGGGAATAGGCAGTTACATTTTTAAAAAAATACAATATAAAATTGACAAGGGACACCAACATAGTTGTATCTTTGATCTTAAAAACTACGGGGTAATGGTGTTGCACAAATAAAAAACAAAAAAGCATAATAATATTATTCTTGATATCACTAGAAAAAAAAAACCTTTGGAAATTAGTTTGCAAAAACTCCATCAGTATCACCAGCAAAGCAGCTTCATTATTATCCCATTAAAGAAGAAGAGAATTGTGCTCTGAAATACCAGATTTCATAATTTGCCACGTCACGAATGTTAATTCTCTGCTTCCGAGCATGCTTGTTTGTACTTTGGACTTTTGTCTGACGGACTTGTGTACACACGATCGGAAAATTTGAAGGAATGCTAGCCAACATCTGTTGGCTGAAAGTTCGACAACAATTGTCCGATGGAGCATACACACGGTCGGATTTACCGACAGCAACCTCACATCCAACATTTCCCATCGGAAAGTCCGATCGTGTGTACGGGACTTTAGATGGCAAATATTTAACTGTTTTGGCAGGATTTATGACGTCATAACATTCAAAGGGGTGGGAAGAGCTTCGTTTTTTTGTCTTTTTGTATTTTTTTACCTCTTTTTCTCCTTTCTGATTGGTTGATGGAACTTTAAATATTTTACACTGCCACTCTTTACATATCACATGCCTGACGAAGGGGCCCTGCGTGGCTCCGAAACGTTGCACTATCCCTGTGTTGTGATCATGCAATAAATCACCCTTTTGGACGCTATTTGTGTCGCTCCATGGTGTGCTGGCAAATAGTGACTTGAACCAGTATCCAGCTGGTTGTTGCTACAGCACCCAAAACTGAGAGCATTTCCAGGAACGTGTGCGATGGGAAAATGAAGTACTACGGGGCTTTAGAGGCGCCTCTCTTCTCTTTTATACCCTGTAGCACCTGCTGGATTTTGCTTCGAATTCCCTTGTGGAGGCTTCCATTTGTGGATGGATATTTTATGGTTACACAACCTATCACATTGTTATTATCTTTTTATATGGACTATAAACAGAAGGACCAATGAATACATGGTTGTGGAACGAATCATTTGAGCTTCCATTATTT
The DNA here is from genome assembly GCA_028564925.1 of Lithobates sylvaticus. Classification (NCBI taxonomy): domain Eukaryota; kingdom Metazoa; phylum Chordata; class Amphibia; order Anura; family Ranidae; genus Lithobates; species Lithobates sylvaticus. Next base: position 33,603,237 of record CM053031.1, read on the forward strand.
ATTATAGGGAAATTTGCTTTGATATACAAGTGCTTTGGATAACAAGCTTATTTCTGGAACTAATTATACTCGCAATTCAAGGTTTTACTGTATACAATATTTTCTATTAACTATAATTTAATTACACTTTACATTCCACTTTCCTTGAAAACTAATAAAATGCATACAAAAGGGTGAATTAGAAATTATATTACAAACGTTGAAGTCCAGGGAGGTCATAAAAATGCATTTGAATCTAGTAATGTATTCATAAAAAATGTATTGTACATACAACTAGCAAAAGTACTGTCATTTGCCCTTATATTTGCAAACTGTACTGTATTCCTCTGTACAGTTACACTCAGTTGCTGTAAGTCTAATACTGGGAACAAACGAAGGCGAAAGCTTTTCGTGCAGTTATAATGAATAGTAAATAAGAGAACTATACCAAAAGTAATGCAAAAGCTGGCATACCTTTTTTTATTAACTTACATATATAGCACTACCCCCATAGGGGCTGAAAGTGACATAATTCCCCCACTAATGCACAGCCAGCCACATAACATTTCAGCATTCATCCAACACACAGGGATCAGTCCTTGAGCTTTGTTTTGTTGTTTTTTTGAGGGATAATAACTTGGATGGGGATAGGAATTATGGGATGCCCAACTTGAAAGTGACAAAAAGCAGGGAAAACTTCCTCCATATGTATAACTCCGATTGCTTCTTCTGTACATCTTCAATTGATTCCACTGTACAGGCTAATGCCGCGTACACACGGTCGGAATTTCCGATGGAAACTGTCCGATGGGAGCTTTTCATCAGATTTTCCGACCGTGTGTATGCCCATCGGTCTTTTTCTGTCGGAATTTTCGACGGACTTTGGATTGAGAACCTGTTCTTAATTTTTCCGACGGAAAACCTTTCTATTGGATTTTCCGATCGTGTGTATACAATTCCGACACGCAAAATTCCGACGCATGCTCGGAAACAATTCGACGCATGCTCAGAAGCATTAAACTTCCCTTTTATAGTGCAGTCGAACGTTTTTTAAGGCGTGGTGTTATTGACCGTCGGAATTTGGTGTGACCGTGTGTAGGCAAGACAGTTTGAGCGAAATTCCGTTGGAATTCCGACGGGAAAACCATCAGAGCTTTTTCCGACGAGAATTCCGACCGTGTGTACCCCTTACAGGCTAAGAACTCTAATGCCCCGTACACACGGTCGGATTTTCAGACGGAAAATGTCCTATCGGACCATGTTGTCGGAAATTCCGACTGTGTGTGGGCTCCATCAGACTTTTTCTGTCGGAATTTCCGACGGAAAAAGTTTGAGATCCTGCTCTCAAATTTTCCGACAACAAAGTCCTATTGGACTTTTTCCGATCGTGTATAGCGAATTTCCTACGGACAAAGTGCCACGCATGCTCAGATCACATAACAAGACCAAAGCTATTGGCTACTAGCCTCTACGTAGTCCCGTCGTACGCAACGAACGTCACCACGTTCAGGATGATCGGATTTTCCGACAACTTTGTCCGACTGTGTGTATGCAACACCAGTGTCGGACAAAATCCGTCGGAAAAAATCTGACGGATTTTGTGGTCGGAATTTCCGACCGTGTGTACGGGGCATTAGTCCCTTAGTAAGTAGCACAATGTGGTGTGAACTGCATCCTGGAGCACCTCCATTCCCTTGTAGACACTGGTGCCTCTGCAGAAAATGCTAGCCCACCTGGCTGCCTCTTTAACAGCCCACCTGGCTGCTGCTTCTCTTCACCAGTCTACCCGACTGACACTCTTCATCAGTCTGCTCACTGACTGACACTCTGGAGATCTTCCAGGGCAAGGCTATAGAAGACTTAAACACACCACTGTCTTCAAGAGAGACCTGCTTAATGTGGCAGCCTCTCTCCTTGTAAGTCCCTGCACCGTGCTGCTGTACACTGTACACACTCCTGTACTCTGTACACTTTCCTCCCTGCTCCTGCTGCCTCTCAGGGAAGACTCCCTCCATGCCTCTCCAGTGGTAGTATCCTTCCAAGTCAGCACCCGAGTCCCAGCCCAAGGCAGAGCACCCCCCCAGACTAGGGGATTTGCCTCAAGGGCCACCGACAGCCTCCTCGGCACTGTATATTCAAACACTCATAACACAGAATGACACCTCTTTAAACTACAGGCAAGCCTATAATTAGCACTTAAGCCAACTGAAGCAACGGCACGTGTGGAAGAGAAAATATGTTATGCCTGTTGAGCTACAAAATCACAAAAAGCATAGCTCCCAACTGTCCCTGATTTCGAGGGACTGTCCCTGATTTGGAACAAAGTCCCTGATTTGGAACAAAGTCCCTCTTTCCTCCTCATTTGTCCCTCATTTTGGTATGATCTATATAGTTATATACAGTATCTCACAAAAGTGAGTACACCCCTCACATTTTTGTAAATGTTTTATTATATGTTTTCATGTGACAACACTGAATAAATTACACTTTGCTACAATGTAATGTGTACAGCTTGTATAACAGTGTAGATTTGCTGTCCCTGTAAGAGAACTGTTAGAATGCACCAGGGGCGCACACGTGTACATCCGCACACTCACGGGCAACAGCAGATTTCCAAATGCACCAATGCGCTGGCACGATGGACTGCGTGCACACACAGGAGCACGCCCCTAGCCCCAATTGGTGCTAGACGGCCTATTTAAAGGGTGCTCTGACTCCTGAGCAGTGCTGACTGGTCTTCAGCTGTGTCCTGATATCCTGAAACCTTTTATACCTTGCTTGATACCTGTTGCTGAAGAACTTGGCTTTCCTCGACCCGGCCTTTGGACTCTGTTATATTTCTGATTACTGATGCCGGCTTCCCATCAGACCTTGCTTCTGCTTAATGCCTTGTTACCTCGCTGCCCACCTGCTACTGAACCCGGCTATCCTTGTGACCTTGCTCCTGTTTCCTGATTGACTCAATGCTGTCTCCAAGTGCCTGTGCTGGCTGCCTGTCATCCCAGTTGCCCTGGGTTCAGCTCTTTACCTGATACTCTGCCTGAACCTCCAAGCCTACAACTCCACCTGCAAGTTCTGCAAACAACACTTACAGGCACTCGTGTTCCTCCTGACCCTAGCCACCATCTGTTCCACCTTCAGTGGGGCTAGGGCTGGAGATACAAGAGAGGCCAACCTCGTCATTTCAGACTCCTACCATGTAAGTGACAGTCCCTTCAAAATAACTTAACACACAAGGTCTCAGGTGTCAATGGGGAGCAGGTGTGTTAAATTTGGTGTTATCGCTCTCACTCTCTCATACTGGTCACTGGAAGTTTAAAATGGCACCTCATGGCAAAGAACTCTCTGAGAATCTGAAAAAAATAATTGTTACTCTACATAAAGATGGCCTAGGCTATAAGAAGATTGCCAAGACCCTGAAACTGAGCTGCAGCACGGTACAGGACAGTACAGGTTCCACTCATAACAGGCCTCACCATGGTCGACCAAAGAAGTTGAGTACACATGCTCAGCTTTATATCCAGAGGTTGTCTTTGGGAAATAGACCTATGAGTGCTGCCAGCATTGCTGCAGAGGTTGAAGGGGTGGGGGGTCAGCTTGTCAGTTCTCAGACCACACGCCGCACACTGCATCAAATTGGTCTGCATGGTTGTCGTCCCAGAAGGAAGCCTCTTCTAAAGATGATGCACAAGAAAGCCTGCAAACAGTTTTCTAAAGACAAGCAGACTAAGGACATGGATTACTGGAACCATGTCCTGTGGTCTGATGAGACCAAGATAAACTTATTTGGCTCAGATGGTGTCAAGGATGTGTGGGGGCAACCAGGTGAGAAGTACATAGACAAGTGTGTCTTGCCTACAGTCAAGCATTGTGGTGGGAGTGTCATGGTCTGGGGCTGCATGAGTGCTGCCGGCACGAGAAGCCAAAGTACATTGAGGGAACCATGAATGTCAACATGTACTGTGACATACTGAATCATAGCATGATCCCCTCCCTTCGAAGACTGGGCCCCAGGGCAGTATTCCAACATGATAACGACCCCAAACACACCTTCAAGACAACCACTGCCTTGTTAAAGAAGCTGAGGGTAAAGATGATGGACTGGCCAAGCATGTCTCCAGACCTAAACCCTAATACTGACTCTTCAACAAAGAAAGGGTTTCTGGTGGACAGCTTCAGCACAGCAGGGTTCCTCAGTCCAGGATAAACACACTGGGTAAGTAGGTAGTTTTCATAAATAGAATAACAAATAGTGTTGTATTAACACTGGAAGTCCACGGTTGGATCATGCGTGTAGTAGAGGATTGCCTGTCCCGAAAATGAGCAGCCTGAAGCGTCCTGATGTCTGGCCTGTTCTCAAGTCGGATTGAGGAAGCAGGGAGCACGAAGATGGTGGCAACATGTCCATGGAACACAGAGCAGTTCAGAAGTGACGTCAGAGGACATATCTTCGCGTTTCAAGGCCAACCAAGCCTCTCACTCAAGCTAACACCGTACGAATGGTATCAAGCTCTTTATACAGTGGTGGGACTACAAGGCGTAGCGGAACTGGGTGTAAGCAAAATATGATACTTCATACTGGAATGGCACTATACTAAAGGGCAAAATATCGTGGGCTTTGTGTAAATTTAAAATAAAGATTGGACACTTGGACACAATGTGCTGGAAGGGTCAAGGGCGATACTGGTACAATTGGAGGGCACTGATTGGATGTCCAGTGAACATGTAAATGATAGGAAGTTGTGTCATCAGAGGGGAAGGATAATACATGTATACACAGATGGTATTGCTAGACAAGAGGGAGACAATGTAATAGTATACATGTACATACATACATATGGACGTATAGGAGTAAAAATATATATGTTGGTGAGTGAATAACGATAAATGGAAAAAAAAATGTTGGCAGGTGACGGGCTTTTCTGCTCAGGTTGTGGCTGTTATTTTAAAGAACCAAATTGTAAGTCTTTGCACATCTATAGTTTTGATGTGCCTGAGATGCATAAGGCTGATTTATTATTTGGGCTTTAATAAAGGCATTATAGTTACTTATTATCCTATCAAATATAACTCTATACACAATTAATTATAATTATAACAATAATAATATAAATACTCTCTAATTAGACATGCTTCTGTTTGTAGTTCTACAATGATTGGAGAGGATTGTTTGCCTGTTTGTGTATCCGCCTATTTGCAATCTGTTGTTTTTCTGGTCTTCGGCACGTGCAACAAGCAGCCTTCTGTTAATAGAGTTCTAGGTTCACTTGCCACCAGGGATGCTTTTGCTTGCTTTTGCTTGCAGTCTCTGTTCTGCCACAATCTGGAAGCAGGCTAGCCAGCTAGGTTAGTCAGCTTCTATCCAAATTAGCCTGAAATGTGCATGACTGTTAAATTGTAAGCTCTTGTGCATCAGGGACTGATGAAGAATGGCTCTGCATACAACAAATTCATCAATATTGTGTAATCTAAAAAACAGAGATGTGCACAAAAATGTTCTACCCAGGATCCAAAGACAAAGCCAACATTAATAAACCTCTCTCCAAGCTGGCACTAGGATTAGAGATATTAGATTGTAAGCTCCTATGGCGAAGAGGATGATGTGAATGGTTATATAAGCAGCACATATGCCAGCACTCATCTAATTATAATTAAAATCCAATTGTTTGAAATGGCCAACATATAATCACATGGCAGGTCCTTCTTCATTTTGAAAACTGTTGCCCATTGTTTCAGATTCCTTTGTACACTAAACATTTATAATATATGATAATGTGCTCCTTTTGGAAGTGTCCTACGCTCATTCTGGATAACAATTTTCTATCCTACCATTAGCTGCGTTGGGCTCGTCTTTTCATGCAGCTACAATGTGTCTAATGTCTGAGCCATTCTCTGTCTTTATCTATCAAGACGTTCAAAGCGATTGTCCCTTCTATAAAGAGAAGAGAGGACCCCTTCTACCTCCGCCGTGGGCTTACACATCACATTCATAGCCGGTAAAGATAAAATAATGAGCAGCTCGCTAATTATACTGCCATTTCCTTAATTACTATAATGTGAATGGAAGCGTTCGAGCTGGAGCTATGTAGTTACCGGTTACAATGAGAAGAGGCTGTGGACTGAATTTCTAAATGGGTTGTTAATTTAGGTACATAAATACAGAAATGAGCCTGCTGAGCTTTTGTTTTTATTTTCAGCCAAATAGAGAAGACATTTTTTTTTTCTTATGATGGAGTCCATTTTTCCATTCTTGGCCATTTGCCTACAGATGGCCATTGACACGTGAAGGCTGATGATCCTGAAGGCATCATAGGATGGGCCAGAGGCTAGCAATCCCTTATATACATTGGCTGGACTAACCTGAGCATCCATGTTTAACCGCTTGCCGACCAGACTAGAAAATTATTGTATAATGTGAAAGCTGATGCTACGCTGAATAAATAGATACCTAACATATGATGCTTTAAAATTGTGCACGCAATTAAAGGCAATGCTTTAAAGGCCTTTACAGGTTACCTGTTTAGAGGAGGTCTGGTGTTAGAACTATTGCTCTCACTCTAACGTTCGCGGTGATACCTCACATGTGTGGTTCGAATGCCGTTTACATATGCGTGCGTGACTTCCGTATGTGTTTGATTCTGCGCATGAGCATGGAGGGATGGGGGCGCTTAAAATTTTATTTATTTATCATTTATTTTACTATTTATTTTTTATTTTTGCACTGTCCATTTACATTTTTTTTATCACTGTTATTCCTATTACAACAAATGTAAACATAAGTACTAAGGATGAAAATAAAGGATGACAGGTCCTCTTTATGGAGAGAAATGGGGTCAAAAAGACCCCAAATCTCTTCTTTACCTTTAAAAGCAAAAGTTAAAAAAAATTTTTTTTTTGATCTTTTGCTTTAATTTTAGGGCTGTTACTGATTAAAATTTCGATTAATCAATTTTTTAAAATCGATTAATCGACTAATTTTGATTAACTATAACGCACATACACATCCAACTACTTTTAGCTGATCTCCTTGCATTGCAACTCTGCATTAGTCAGTGGTAAGTGTGGTATACACTATATACAATCACCTGACACTAGTTAGTTTCCACAATCCATGACTTAACTTCAAAGTTCACACAAATACATTTTAAATTCAAACTGTAGCACTGACGTAAGTCATTTTTTTTTCCACAGTAGCGTGACAATCCCTCCACCTCCGGTCTAACTAATCACTCTCACCTTATGACATGGACCCCTGTGCAAACAGGTGGTCATGCAAGTGGGTATCAAAAGGGTTAATACGAACCATAAACTTCTCTCGCGTCTCCTTAGATCTCAGCAAGGACACAGGTCATGGGTAGAAAGAAAAGATCTAAGTGCTCACCGCTTAAGTATAAGATTACATTTTTGTGTTCAAACACAAACTACTCACAGATATAGATTATAAAAACACAGCATGTAAAGCCGACAATCGCGTAAGTTCCCTAGGGCAGCAGCGGGTGACGTCATGCAGCAGCGGGTGACGTCATGCGTAGCTCCTCCCCCGTACACGTTACGTTTAATCAGAACTTCGACACAAGTACAAAAAATATAAACTGCAGAGGTCATCAAATACTACAAAAAGAAAGTTCTATTTGTGGGGAAAAAAAGTACATATATCTTATTTGGGTACCGTGCAATTGGCAGTTAAAGGAACGCAGTGCCGTATCGCAAAAAGTGGCCTGGTCTTGAAGGGGGGTAAATCGTCTGGAGCTGAAGTGGGTAAAGGAATAGAAATGTAGACATGGAGGGGCAGGAGATGTGTTATTCAAAAGATCACCAGGTGAAAACATAGCCAAAAAAGAAAACAAATGCAACAGTCTTATCAAGGACTGGCAAGTTGCAGCAATGTACATTCTAAGTTTTGGGTTTAAATACCGGGAAGTTCAGCCCTGGAAGGATTTACCCCCTTAATGACCAGGCCATTTTTTGCGATACAGCACTGCGTTCCTTTAACTGACAATTGCGCGGTCATGCGACATTTCACCCAAACAAAATTGATGACATTTTTTTCCCACAAATAGAGCTTTCTTATGGTGGTATTTGATCACCTCTGCGGTTTTTATTTTTTGCGCTATAAACAAAAAAAGGCCGACAATTTAAAAAAAAAAAAAAAATATTTTTTACCTTTTGCTATAATAAATATCCCCAAAAAATCAGTTTAGGCCAATATGTATTCTTCTAAATATTTTCAGTAAAAAATTGCAATAAGCGTATATTGATTGGTTTGCGCAAAAGTTATAGCGTCTACAAAATAGGGGATAGATTTATGGCATTTATATTATTATTACTTTTTTTCACTAGTAATGGCGGTGATCAACAATTTTTAGCGGGACTGCGACATTGCGGCGGACACTTTTGACACTTTTTTGGGACCATTGACATTTATACAGCGATCAGAGCTAAAAATAGCCACTGATTACTGTATAAATTACACTGGTAGGGAAGGGGTTAACACTAGGGGCGATCAAGGGGTTAAGTGTTCACTAAGGAGGTGTTTCTAACTGTGCTGGGAGGGGACTGACTGGGAGTACAGACAGACCGCTGTTCCTGATCACTAGGTACAGACGATCACACTCCACTCCCAGAACGGGGATCTGCTTTGTTTACACTGGCAGATCCCTGTTCTGGCTCACTGTGGAGCGATCGCGGGTGGCCGGCGGACATTGCTGCCGCCAGCCACACGCATCGACTCCAACGACGCGCAGGGCGCGTGTGCGTGCCTGTTATAGCTATTACACGAATCGCTGTACCAGTATGGCGATTCACGCAATAGAGCCACCCTGCCACAGTATATCTGCAGCAGCTGGTTGGCAAGTGGTTAAAGGGTAACTCCACATTCATGGGGGTAAAAATAGCAAATAAAGAAAAAATAAAGAAAAAGTAATATTGTAATTTAATGTTATTAAAAATGACCTTTCCTTTTCAATCTGCAGCCGCTGTGATTTTCTATAAATGCAATGCAATATGGCTGCATGGAGTTTTTCTGTACACAGAATGTGTACTGACCACTCCCCAGAAACATAATTTCCTGCTTGTGTGATTGGCTCACCAATTTTCCCAGAAGTCTGCCTAAGATACAAGTCAGATTTCAGGCATCCCCTGCAACAAAAATGTCATTTTTGGTGAGATATTTCCAATAGGAACACGCCTAAAGGGATGCAGAGCGTAAGAGAACTGCTCTGGCGCACACATGTGCGCATGTGCACACTCACGGGCAACAGCAGTGTAACGGAACTGCTCTGGCGCACGCGCATGTGTGCACTCACGGGCAACAGCGGGCTTCCAGGGCGCCGATGCGCACGCACGTGCGCAACGGACTACTTGCACGCACAGGAGCGCATCCCTAACGCCAATTGGTGCCTGACGGCCTATTTAAAGGGTGCTCTGACTCAGACAGTGCTGACTGGTCTTCAGCTGTTTTCCGTAAGAAAACGGTGTTCAAACCACACATGTGAGGTATCGCCACGGTCGATAGAGCGAGAGCAATAATTATAACCCCAAACCTCCTCTGTAACGCAAAACATGCAACCTGTAGAATTTTTTTAAACGTTGCCTATGGAGATTTTTAAGGGTAAAAGTTAGTCGCCATTCCACGCCTGCTCTGGCGCACGCGCATGTGTGCGCTCACGGGCAACAGCGGGCTTCCAGGGCGCCGATGCGCACGCACGTGCGCAACGGACTACTTGCACGCACAGGAGCGCGTCCCTAACGCCAATTGGTGCCTGACGGCCTATTTAAAGGGTGCTCTGACTCAGACAGTGCTGACTGGTCTTCAGCTGTTTTCCGAACCTCTGTACTCTATTTGAATCTTCTTGATGCCCGTTGCTGATCCCGGCTTTCCCTGACTCTGCCTTTGGACTCTGATACTCTGTGACTACTGGTTCCTGATTCCGGCTTCCACCCAACTCTGCTTCTGCCTAACGCCTTGTACCTTGCTGCCCGCCTGCTACCGAATCCGGCTAGCCTCACTACTCTGCTTCAGTCTCCTGTCCCCAGGAAGTTCTGGCAAGCCACGAAACCTGAACTTGCAAATTGGTTGGAGTGCCTCCTTAACATCAGCTGATCTTCTGAGCCCCATCTCAGCTATCTGTCTGTTGTACTGCCTGAGCCATCTACCCTACAACCTCAACCGCAACACTTCCAGGCACTTGTGCTCCTCCTATCCCTAGCCACCATCTGTTCCACCTTCAGTGGGGCTTGGGTCGGAGATACAAGGGAGGCCGACCTCATCATATCAGACTCCTACCAGGTACGTGACACAGACCTAGCAGATTTCCTCATTAGTGCTCTGCAGCTGCCACAGCTGATTGATAATTATGAAACCCCTCCCATTAGACCCACTCTGTACAGAGGCACAAACAAACAACACAGGGATTATTTCAGAATAACAAAAAGGTATGAATCGGCAACAAAGGTTGTTATAATCCTTGTAATGTACATAGATCACTAAGAGGGGAATGTTTTTTTTTCTCAACCAAAAAACGATTGTATATCCCGATCAAAAATTGCAGTTTTTGTTTTTGAAACAGCAATGTGGTCACTTTATACCGGTTCTATGGAAGTGAAACAGAGACGCAAAAGATTTGATGGGTTAGAAAGTTCAAATGTGTAATGCACATAATCAATTGTTCCTGAATTGATCACTTTTGATTTCTCTATTTTTTTCCAATACCCTTTTAACATTCAAAGAAAAGTGATCAATGCGATTGATTGTTACTGTTTGTGTTACATTGAATGACTGTTTTAGGCATCAGGCCAATTCATGCAGCTAGATGAATCTCATGGAAAATCAATGCCTGCAGGCCAAGCATAAGAAAAGTTGGACAGGGTGCGTGCAATGCTCCCGTAGACACAAGACTTTTGACTGTTCCAGCTGTCAGGGATGACCAGCCAGCCAATCAGCATTAACATATTTTAGCTCCTAGCTTTTTTGAAGTTGTTTTGCTGTCCATGGAAGAGTAGGTTTCCTGGTTTCTGGGATCCTGCACCCAATTTAAAGGAAGTCTTAAACAGGAAACAGCCTACCAGCTCAGGACTTCTTTTATTTTTAACCACTTCAGCCCCAGATGATTTTGCTGCTGAATGATCAGGCCATTTTTTGCGATTCGACACTGCGTCGATTTAACTGACAATTGCGCGGTCGTGCGGCAAATAAAAAATAAATGGTAAAATAAATAAGAAAAAAAGAAAAACATTTTTTAAATGTGCCCTGTCCCGCCAATCTCGCGTGCAGAAGCGAACGCATACGTGAGTAGCGCCCGCATAAGAAAACGGTGTTCAAACCACACATGTGAGGTATTGCCGCGATCGGTAGAGTGAGAGCAATAATTATAACCCTAAACCTCCTCTGTAACACAAAACATGCAACCTGTAGAATTTTTTAAACGTTGCCTATGGAGATTTTGAAGGGTAAAAGTTAGTCGCCATTCCACGAGCGGACGCAATTTTGAAGCGTGACATGTTGGGTATAAGTTTACTCGGCGTAACATTATCTTTCACAATATAAAAAAAATTGGTCTAACTTTACTGTTGTCTTATTTTTTTAGTCAAAAAAGGTTTATTGTTTTCCAAAAAAAGTGCGCTTGTAAGACCGCTTCGCAAATACGGTGTGACAAAAAGTTTTGCAAGGACCGCCATTTTATTCTCTAGAGTGTTAGAAAAAAAAATGTATAATGTTTGGGGGTTCTAAGTAATTTTCTTTTTTGACTTGTAAACAACAAATCTCAAAAAGTGGTTAAAACTTGCAGCACAATTGCTTGTTGTATGGGTATATATACACTATATATATATTCACATAAGTATTTATTTTACTTTTCCCAATCTAGAACAACTAAAAATATAACAACTTAATTATTCTATTAACCGGTTTCTGACCGGCGCTTGACGATGTACGTCGGCAGAATGGCACGAACAGACAGAATGGCGTACAGGTACGTCCCATAAAGAATGCAGTCGTGCCATCACGTGCGCGCTGGTCAGGACGCCCGTGAATCCGGGCGTGGGTCCCGCGGACTCGATCGCCGCAGGTATACCCGCGATAGTCTCACGGGAAGGCTGAACGGGGAGATGCAGAAGTAAACAGCATCTCCCCGTTCTGCCTAGCAACAAGTGACACTGATCTCTGCTCCCTGTGATTGAAGCAGAGATCAGTGTTCACTAAAACACAGCCACGCCCCCCACAGTTAGTAACACGCCCCTAGGAACACTTAATCCCTACACTGCCACCCCTGGTTAACCCCCTCACTGCCAGCATCATTTACACAGGAATCAGTGCATTTAAATAGTACTGATTGCTGTATAAATGACAATGGTCCCAAAAATTTGTCAAAAGTGTCCGATGTGTCCGCCATAATGTCGCAGTCACAATAAAAATCGCTGATAGCCACCATTACTAGTAAAAAAAAAAAATATTAATAAAAATGCTATAAAACTATCCCCTATTTTGTAAACGCTATAACTTTTGTGCAAACCAATCAATAAACGCTTATTGCAAAATTTTTTTACCAAAATTATGTAGAAGAATACGTATCGGTCTAAACTGAGGAAAAAAAATATATTCTTATATATTTTTGGGGATATTTATTATATGTTTTAATTATTTTTATTAATGAATTTTTCACAAATACAAAGAACATTTCACATTATTACAAAATCATATATATATATATATATATATATATATATATATATATAACACTTATACAATCCTTGTACATAAATAATTACATGACACATAAATAGACACGAAAAAAAATAAAAATAAAAAATAAAAACACACAATCAACAAAACACATGGATCAATCGATATGTTTTTCAAAGAAACCAATAGTAGTCCCCCATCTTCCTGATATAATTCATTACTCCCTCTGGCTTAATTCGAGCAATATTTTATTTAATATTCTTTTTCCCTTTCTCCTCTTTTCTCCCCCCCGTCCCCCCTCCCCTCCCCTAAATAGTTAACTACCCCCCAATTCCCCCTAGTGCATTTTCTCATTGCTGTTCCCGTAATCCCCTATTGTGTTTATATATTTATATTACATCTTGTGTGAAAAATAATAACATCCTCTTCCAGAGAAAAAAGAAAAAAAAAATATATATATTTTTTATTATAGCAAAAAGTAAAAAATAATGTGTTTTTTTTTCAAAATTGTCGCTCTTTTTTGGTTTATAGCGCAAAAAATAAAAACTGCAGGGGCGATCAAATACCACCAAAAGAAAGCTCTATTTGTGGGCAAAAAAGGACATCAATTTTGTTTGGAAGCCACGTTGCACGACCGCGCAATTGTCAGTTAAAGCGACGCAGTGCCGAATCGCAAAAAGTGGTCTGGTCTTAAGCCAGCAAAATGGTCCGGTCTGAAAGTGGTTAAGATACAGTACAATATATATATATATATATATATATTAGTAATGTTAATAAGTAGATATTAGTTAAAGGAAGGCTGCAAGTGAATACATGTTTGTTCAAGGAAAGGAAAAAGACTGCAAGTAAGCATTTCAAATTTTTTAATTTTCGGTGCTTTTACCTGCAAATATTTGGTGGGTAACAGGTACAATTTGGTTTCTTTAAGTTGGAGATGGCATTGAAGTTTTAACTGCACCAGAAAGAAAAGTAACCTTGTGTTGTCGGCTCCTATCATTACTAAAGAAGGAAAGGACAGGTTCTCTTTAAATGTACCGCTGTGTTTACAAAAAATATTCTGTATGGCGTTGGTAAGGTGCAGCTAAATGGAGCAATTTTCTCTCTCATGAAAATAGAGTGAAGTGATTTTCCCCACTTGGAAAACCACAGAGGAAACCATTAAAACAAAAAAAAAGCTCTCCTCTCCAGGTTTAGCTTGAGAAGCACGGAGAGAGAAATAAAACACAAGCCGCTTTTTAGACCTTGTTTCTTCTTTCTGTTTCTAATGGTCTTATTTATTACATGAGCAGACGGCCAGTGTCACCGCGCCGAGGGTCAAACTGTCCCTTATATCGCCGAGCAGCAATTTATGGTGCTTCTTTTTAGAGGTCTGCAGATAAGTACTCAGCCAGATTTAAAGCCTCCATTATTAGCAGACACTTTTCCCAGAGATATCTGCTCTGGACCTCCGTTTCGCTTATTCCTTAGAATAACTACATTTTAGTTGGAAAAGAAACCTGTCATGGAAGAAATATGGCGGCTACTTTTGCTGACTTCCTTCTGAAATGCTAAGCACCTGGCTGAAATGCTAAGCACCTGGCTGACATGCTTAGCGCCTGGCTGAGATGCAGAGTGCCTGGCTCTAATGCTCTCTCAGGACCAGTGGTAGCTGGTGGGTCCTTGGGGGGGGGGTTACAAACAAACATCACCCCCCCAGGGGCACGGCACTGAAACAGAACAGCATCCCCCCACGCGGGTGGTCTGGCACTTACCCGCTCGTGTGGGGAGCTGTGGTCTCCTCTCCTGAAGTGCGGGCAGCTGCCGCAGTGGCTCCGGCAGGGGCGGACTGACAACTCATGGGGCCCCGGGCAATAGGAGATTATGGGGCCCCCAGGCAATCAGAGATTATGGGGCCACACAGTATAAACACGCACAGTATACAATCGCACAGTATACACAGACATGTTTCTATTGGCTGAGAAGGTACAGGAGAGGTGGGGCAGCTATAATCTCTGGATTTTTAGACCAAAAAGATGTCGGTAAGGGACATTTCAGAGACAGATGTAAAAAAAACACTGATTTTTACATACTGTCCCTGGTTTTACTGAGGCTGACAACCCTGATGGGGCCCCCTAGTGGCCAAGGGCCCTCGGGCAGTGCCAGAGTGGCCGAATGGTCAGTCCGCTCCTGGGCTCCGGTGTCTGCTCCTCCAGCTTCCTCCACTATCTGTCTCCTCTTCCACCAAAGCGCTAGGCATCCAATCGCCTGCCGCTTTGGCCAATTGGGAAACAGGCCTGCCTCCTGATTGGCGGGGAGGAGCTTTAGTGTGATAATAGCGAAAATTTATTCGCTATGGTCACACAACTGGGTGGGCTCGGAGCGCAATTCTCTGCGCTCCGAGGCCACTCTTTTTTGAAGCCTACTAGGGCCTCTGGCTCTAATCAGGTGCTTCAAAAAAACACCCACCCCGCATTAGAATCCATGGTCCGGTGCCATTTATATGTAGATCAGGGGGCCAGGCGCATGGATAGGGGAGGTGGTGCTCTACGGACGAGCCGCCACTGCTCAGGACACAAACTTGGAAATTAGGAGATCTGACTGCATGTTCCTTTCAGGGCTAAAAAATTACTAGGCAACTAGCATTTTACAAAGGAGGTTAGCGATGGTATTTCTCTTATTAAAGGTGTTCTTTACCTGAAGCATTTGTTACCCCAACACTTCATATTCCTGATATGTGCCTGCTGTACCATGTACTTGTATGAGAAAGTCTCCTCCTCTCTTTGTATTGCATTATTGCGTGTACAGTGTGGTCAGTTCTTTAGCTATACTGGGAACTCAGTGTACTCTTCCCCAATGATCAGACTTGTCCTGACAGCCATTCAGTGGGAAGATCAGTGTGCTGCTGCTTCTCCTCCCCCCAGCTCTTTGACCCCTTTCACACTTAGACAGTTTTCAGGCATTTTATAGAGTACATCAGCCTGGCAAAAGGAAGCCCTACCAAATCTATCATGTCAATCTATTGAAGCCCTGGAAAGACAGAGAATCCCTTGTGGTCCACGCACCCTTGGCGATGACTACCGCAGGTCCTTCTACCATGCCTGGGGTAGAGATCGCTGTAAAGCACCTGCAAATTGCCCAATGAATGGGCAGCTCTTCCGAAGAGCCTGAAAAGCGGTTCGGAAGCGCAGCAACACAGGAGTTTTTAACCCATTCTTTGGGGCTAAAAGTGCCCCGCTAGCGGCCGAAAAGCGGAGCTTAAACATCGGTAAAGCGCTGCTAGCGGCCGGTGCTTTAAGTGTGAAAGTAGCCTCATGCAGCTTATTCCTGTGCAATTCACATGCAGTTCAGTGTGGTGCAATTTGAGTCCATTTATTCTGATTGGGCTCAAATCGAACTGCAAAGCACCAAAAGTAGCGCATGCACTACTTTAGAAAACGCACTTGAACTGGATCATACTTCTGCATCTGCGGCTGGTGGTATATATATTTTTTTGGGGGGGGGGGGGGGGGTGTGGCAATCCATCCGACATAACCCCCCCCCGGTCGGTCAATCAGTCTCCACACTTACCCCATCTAGGTCACAGGCTTCCTCAAGGCGGCAGCTTCCCCCTGAGTCTCCTCCTTCCACGGCTTCACGGCAGCGTGGCTTCCCCTGGGTCTCCTCCCTCCTCCTCGGTGGCCAATAGGATCGCTTCTCCTCTCAGCTAATCGGGTCTCAGGATCCGCTTCCTGAGCCGGGATTGGCCGGGAGGAGAATCGGAAAGACAATAGAATATATTGAATAAAATATTGAAGAGGTTAATGTACAGGGAGGGTGTAGATGTGTGGGTAAAGTGCAGGATTACATCTCACAGTCTTATTTGCTTTGTTATCCAACATTTAAACACACGCTTTAAAAACGGAGCTGTTTTCAGGATCCCGCCGCCTGCCGAATGAATTTCTCGCTCATCTCTAATTCCCATCGTGGTGGTTAAAATAAAAATAAAAATATATACGATAATAAAATATCTCCCATTTTTGCATTTTACTTCTTCATTATTCAGAACATTTATTAATCCCATTAATACATAAAACATTACCGCTGCACTGGCCGCCTGTTGTAGAAGGTAAATCGCGGCTTCTTTTTTTTTTTCATATTTAATTCAAGCACTCCCAACAAATGAATAAAATCATCTATTATACATATTTTTGTCTGGTCTCCAAGTCCACAAAGCACATCCTAAACATGGTCATAAATGATATTTTTCTGCTTTTTATATGAGAACTTTGCTTGGCAGTGAGAATAAAACAGAAGCACAATCCTCTCATCTATTATTCCACGCTCGGATTATTGCCAAATGCAGAAGATGATAACTCGTGTGGATGCCAGCCGGCACAGCCAAGAAATATGCATTGCAGCTGGGTCATGTTTGCTTCATTCTTATGCTGCTATGGAGTGGTAATTATGTCTGGGATCTGCAGCTTTCACCCACAAATACATAAATTGTTCATATTTTAGGAAAGGCAGACGCTCCAGACTCGAGCAAGGATTGGAAACTGTCTTAACCACTTACCTACTGGGCACTTAAACCCCCTCCCTGCTCAGGCCAATTTTCAGCTTTCAGCTCTGTCACACTTTAAATGACAATTGCGCGGTCATGCAGCACTGTACACAAACAAAACTTTTATCATTTTTTCACACAAATAGAGCTTTCTTTTGCTTTTAGTGGCATTTATTCACTGCTGTTTTTTTTTAGCTAAATAAATGAAAAAAGACCAGAAATGTTGAAATAGTTTATTATAAAATTTTGCAAACAGGTAACTTTTCTCCTTCACTGATGTGCACTAATGAGGCTGCGCTGATGTACACTGATAGGCTGCACTGATGGGCACTAATGAGGCAGCACTTATGGGCACTGATAGGTGGCACTGATGGGAACTTATGAGGCGGCCCTGGTGGGCACTGATGAGGCTGCACTGATGGGCACTGATAGGCAGAACTGATAGGTGGCACTTATGAGGCAGCACTGGTGGGCACTGATAGGTGGCACTAATGAGCACTGATAGGCAGCCCTGTTGGGCACTGATAGGTGCCACTGATGGGCACTGATAGGTGGCATTGATGGGAACTATGAGGTGGCACTGGTGGACACTGAAGATGCTGCGCTGATGGGCACCGATAGGCACTGGGAGACAGCACTGATGGGCACTGATAGGTGACACTGATGGGGAGGCACTGATAGGTGGCACTTTTGAGGCAGCACTGGTGGGCACTGATAGGTGGCACTAATGAGCACTAATAGGCAGCCCTGTTGGGCACTGATAGGCAGCACTGATAGGTGCCACTGATGGGCACTGATAGGTGGCACTGATGGGAACTTATGAGGCGGCACTGGTAAACACTGATGAGGCTGCACTGATGGGCACTGATAGGCACTGGTAGACAGCACTGATGGGCACTGATAGGCAGCACTGATAGGTGACACTGATGGGAATGTATGAGGTGGCACTGGTGGACACTGATGAGGCTGCACTGATGGGCACTGATAGGCACTGGTAGACAGCACTGATGGGCAGTGATAGGCAGCACTGATGGGTGACACTGATGAGGAGGCACTGATAGGTGGCACTTATGAAGCAGCACTGGTGGGCACTGATAGGTGGCATTAATGGGCACTGATAGGCAGCCCTGTTGGGCACTGATAGGTGGCACTGATGGGCACTGTAGGCACTGGTAGGCAGCACTGATAGGCTGAAGTTATGACTAAGGCCTTATAGACTGAAACGCGTCGACTGACTTAATCTGCGTTTGTTCACTGTGGCTATTCAATAAAATGAAGACATTTTAAGAGCAACAACCAGAGTGCGGATCATTTTTTCCACATTACTTTACTCAGCCAGCGACTGTGGATCGAGCACCGGGAGCTCTGCTATCTATGTGGTGTATGGGTAGTAGAACTGACTTTTCTGTTTATACTAGGCAGCACTGATAGGTGAATGTATGAAAGAAGAGGAAATACCGCACTAATACCCTAAGTGCATTCAAAGCAGCCAGCATAACAAAGGAAAAAGTTGAGTAGCGAAATTCTAAAAATATGTGCAGCGCTAAGGTGAAAAATACCTGTATGTCTACAAGATAATCATATGCATAAAACCAACCAATGAGAGTCAGTGTACCTTGAATGGTCATCAAGTCCACGTGATAAACATTGATATAAATAGTATAAATCTCACACTGAAATGTGAATAAACAGTAATCTAAAATTCATAATATTATAACAAAAATATGAATAACCGCAAAAAAGGGTGGGGGGGTGGGGTGAATAAAGAAAAAAGTCCACAAAATTGAAAAACAAGTGTTCAAAATGGATTCCAGAGAAAGGTAAGTCCCAATGGCATCAACAGGGATCACATGTGTAGAAGAGACAGCCACCACCAACTTTGAAATGGAACATGTGGACTCAATAAGGCTTCCAGCCAATGAGTCAACAAAGCAGGAGGTGTATATACACCAGTGAGATGGAGCTTGCACACCTCTTAATCCTGGCAACAATAGGAGATGATCCCTTTGTCCAGTGCTGGGATAAGGTCATCCAGTGCCCAGGGCAAAGATGCCAAACCATGCCCCCCCTCTCCCATTCATGGTGTGCAATCTTAGGGGATCCTACACCCAGCAGTCATTCGCTTTTCAAAATCACTGCTGCTATCACTATCCCTGTAAACCTTGTAATAGAAAGAAGGCGCCCCCCATCCCTGCAGTAAACTATTGTGCCCGGGGCAGCCGCCCCTCCCGCCCACCCCTTGTCCCGGCCCTGCCCAGACCCATGGTCTGTAGACGCTAAAATTTTTATGCAAACCAATCAATATACAACTATTGGGATTTTTTTTTTTTTTTTTTACCAAAGACATGTAGCCAAAATTTATTAGGATATTTTTTTAAATTCTTTATGGTATATGTTTTATAGCAGAAAGTAAAAAATATATATATTTTTTTCAAAATCCTCGGCCATTTCATTTATATAATATAAAATTAAAAACCCAGAGGCGATCAAATACCACCAAAAGAAAGTTCTATTTGTGTGAAAAACATGATGTCAATTTTTTTTTGGGTACAGCATTGCATGACCTCGCAATTGTCAGGTAAAGTAATGCAGCGCTGAAGAGAAAAAAAGACCTGGTCATGAAGGGGGTAAAACCATTCCAAAGCTGATGTAGTTAAAGCTGAATTCCATGCAAAGAGCTAAATATAGAGATAAAAATACATATATGGCAGCTTTATTCCTCCAGTCCAGCAGAGCAGGGTTTAGGACCTTTGCAATGAGACCACTGCTTCCACACACTGAGCAATAGGCCTTCTCTGCAGCTTGCTGGCAGGGGATTGGCTTTTCTACTCTAGAATGTGGCTACAAAAAAAATAATGCCTCGTACACACGATCGGACTTTCCGCCAACAAAACCGTGGAATTTTGTCCGAAGGGCGTTGGCCCAAACTTGTCTTGCATACACACGGTCACACAAATGTTGGCAAACAATTACGAACGTACTGACGTACTACGTTGTTTTTCAGCTCTTTAGCGCCACCCTTTGGGCTCCTTCTGATAATTTCGTGTTAGTAGAAGTTTGGTGAGCGTTGATTCACGCTTTTCTTTTCACGTTTTCCATTTCACGCTTTTCAGTTTGCGCTTTTTGTTTCGTGCCTTTCAGTTCGCTTTTGAACTGCCGTTCGTCAACCAGACATGTTGCGGAATCGGAGGAGATAACATGTTATTTATTATTGGCCTTGGAGTTATTGCTTTGACACTATTTTTTTGGTTGAATAATAATGAATTGATCTGGTATATTTTCTATATTTTTGGATGCATAGAATGGACTTTTTGGTTACGTTCTATTGGCAGATAACATGTCTAATTTTTTTTTTTTTTTTTTTTTTTTAATGCACAATAAAAAAAATTGTGTAGAATAATACTTGGCTATGTGTTTTACTTCAAATGACAGTTTGGGAGTCGGCAGTTACATTTAAAAAAATACAATGTCAATTTATCAAGGGACACCAACATAGTTGTATCTTTGATTTTAAAAACTATGGAATAATGGTGTTGTGGTGACTTGCACAAAAAAAAATAAAAAACATATTATTCTTGATATCACTAGAAAAAAAAGCCATTGAAAATTTGTTTGCAATAACTCCATCAGTATCACCAGCAAAGCAGCTTCATTATTATCCCATTAAAGAAGAAGAGAATTGTGCGCTGCATTTGGAGATTTCATAATTTGCCGCGTCACAAATGTTAATTCTCCATTATGAACGCTAGTTTACAAGATCGACCGCTTCTGGCTCGTCCTTGCTTCCAAGCATGCGTGTTTGTACTTTGGACTTTTGTCCGACGGACTTGTGTACACACGGTCGGAAAATCTGACAACTCGCATTTGTTGGTGGGAAATTTGAGAACTTGCTATCCAACATTTGTTGGTGGAAAGTCCGACAACAATTGTCCGATGGAGCGTACACACGGACGGATTTTCTGCCAACAGCCTGTCATCACACATTTCCCCTGGGAAAGTCCGATCGTGTGTACGGGGCTTTAGACTTTTCAAACCTTTTGTTTTGATGTATCTGGAATATGTTTACCTCTTTTTAACTGAAAGTTCAATAGGGCTTTAAAGTGGACCTGAACTCAAAATATTAAGATTTGCTCATTTTTAGGGAACATCTACAAATAAGGAAAAAAGTAGCTATACAAATTCAAATCAACTTTTTCTTAAAGTGGAACTAAATCCTCCTATTCTTTTCAGCCAAGGAAGCTGCCATCTTAGCTGTTTGATCTGCAACTGCCATGGTGCTGCACATGTGATCAGTTACTGTATGACTCCAGCTATTTAATGGTTTGACAGTTTGGTTGAGGTCACAATCATATGTGACAGTTAGCATTCTCGGCATGCCGGGAATGTAACAGTTTTTTTAATTAAACTATTAAAATGATGGGTTGAGTTCCGCTTTAAAGGACATACCTCATCCCAAATAAACATATAGGAAAAACTTTTAGGGCTCATTCACATTTAGGTCCCTTTCACACATGTGGACTGTTTGTCCGTTTTTCATCCATCCGTGGACAGATGTAAAAACAGACATCAATGCATCTCTATGGAAAACTGTGTGTAAACGGATGATCATCCATTTACATCTACATCCTTTTTTTTTTTTTAAACGGATCAATATTTTTATTCCATTAAAAACGGAATGGAATGGACAAAAAAACTGATGTAAATAGATAAATAATCAGTTTTTGCATCCGCATTTGCAAAAAGACTGATGAGTAAGGCCCCTTTCACACTGGGGCGTTTTTCAGGCGGTACAGCGCTAAAAATAGCGCCTGTACACCGCCTGAAAAAATCCGGCCCCATTCACTCCAGTGTGAAAGCCGGCGGGCTTTCACACTGGAGCGGTGCGCTAGCAGGACGGCAAAAAAAGTCCTGCTAGCAGCATCTTTGGAGCGGTATAGGAGCGGTGTGTTCACCGCTCCTATACCGCTCCTTCCCATTGATTTGAATGGGACACCGCGGTAAAACCGCGGCAATACCGCCGCAAATCGCCGCTACGGCGTTGCTCTGCGGGGGATATTAACCCTTTTTCGGCCGCTCGCAGGGGGTAAAACCGCACCGCGAGCGGCCGAAACCCACGGGCAAAACGACGGTAAAGCAGCGCTAAATATAGCGCTGCTTTACCGTCACCGCGGCTCCCCGCCCCAGTGTGAAAGGGGCCTTACTGATGTAAGCTGATGAGTAACTGATGTAAACTGATGAGTAACTGATGTGAACTGATGAGTAACTGATGTGAACTGATGAGTAACTGATGTAAACTTCACCTGTTTTTTTTCTTTGAATAAACGTGACTGTACTGATGAAACGAATGGTCCGCTTGTGTGAAAGGGGCCTAAAAGTTAAGGGGCAGTAAATTGTGGCAGTGTTGAATTGTAGGTCTGTTAGTTAGCTGTACATTTTCACTGGCAAGTTGTACACTTGCAAAGCACTTGAAGCACAAGTTCTAGTTGACACTTTTGCAATTTGTAGCAAATTTGCATGGCAAGTCTCCAGCAAGAGCAAAGTTGTAGTGGTGAGTCTACAGCAAGAGCTCTGCAAGTCTACAGCTTGAACAATCAGCCACAGTGCCCCCTGTGGTGAGATGGCTATTGCACAACATAACTGATCCAGAACTTGCAGCAGACTTGCAGAATGTTTGCAAAGAAAGTTGATCTGGAGTCTTGTAATGAGGACAATTGTGGCAAGGCAATTGCGCAACAAACCTGTGAAGACTGGCAAGTCTAGAAATAGCTTAGCAAGTCATTTTCAAACTTGCAGCACAATTTCTTGCTATCTGGGATGCCACGGCAGGAATTATACCCCCTGTCACTATGCTTGCCAAGCATGGGAATGAGTCTGTTCTGCGAGTGCCTTGCAACCATATGCAATGTACACAGTTGCGGTATGCTAGTGCAGCGATCAAGGGGTTAAAGCAGGCATTGCCTGTCCGATCTCTTCAGAGACCAAAGAAAGACCAAAGAAAGTGTGAACGAGCCCTTAAGGCATAGAGGTATTCAACATCATTGGAAACATGTTTACAAAACCACAATCAATTGTATTCAATCAGTACAAAATAACTCACTTAAAAGAAGGTAGCAAAGAGTTATATAAAAAAAAAACACTTTGTTCAAGAACCCAATAAAGGGCTTGTAAGCACATCTCTTATAGAAACAAGGACGTTGTTATAGAGTACTTGTGAAATAAATACACATTAACGGATGTACATCAAATGTATTAGACCAGGGGTGTCAAACTGGTGACCCTTCAGCTGTTGCTGTCCCATCATGCCTCAGCCTGTGGGAGTCATGCTGGTGATTTTTCCGACGGAAAATCCGCTTGTGCGTACGTGGCACTAGAGCTCGTTCCCATGCACAGCTATTATTGCAGCCCTTTTTTTATGTCCACAAAATGAGGTTGATTTACTAAGACTGGAGAGTGCAAAATCTGGTGCAGCTGTGCATGGTAGCCAATCAGCTTTTTAACTTCAGCTTGTTCAATTAGGCTTTGACAATAAAATCTGGAAGCTGATTGGTTTCTATGCACCAGATTTTGCACTCTCCAGTTTTCGGAACTCAACACCATTGCGTTTATCCCTGAGCAGCCGTGTTTCGGCGTTTAGGTAGGTGGCCAAAGGATGGTAAGATCTCGGCTCCACTGTCTGCTTTTATCTCTACCTGGCTGCTTTTGTGAACAAGGTCTGCTAGCTTTTCTCTCTATACATCTTTTCTCCATTACAAAATAGTTGTAACGCTTCCCTGCAGATGTCATAGCAATAACATAGAACAGAAGTTACATCAATAACAGCCGCTCTGCTACACTATGCAAAAACATTATTGCAGACATGCCGTTAAATAGATTGAAGCGTCAATTTTCCTTTTATCAAATTGCTTTCTTTCAGTAGCATTTATTTTTGAGCACTTACACCAAATCAGTGACTCTCCTCTTTTTTCATTTTTACCAACTCTTCATATTTAACAATAAAAACTTTACACAAATTTTAAAGCTTCCTTGCTCTACTCCAGTGATCTCCAAACTGCGGCCCGGGGGCCAGATGTGGCCCTTTGCTTGCCTTTATCTGGTCCTTGGGGCACTGTTCCTCCCACTTATACGAGACACCATTTCTCCCACTGACACCAACTGATGTGGCAATATTCCTCCTACTGACACCACTGGTGGGGTACTATTCTTCCTACTGATACCAATGATGGGGTACTATTCTTCCCACGGACATCAATGATGGGGTGCTATTCTAACCACTGACACCAATGAGGGGGTACTATTCTTCCTACTGACACCAATTATGGGGTTTTATTCTTCCTACTGACACCAATGATGGGGTACTATTCTTCCTACTGACACCAATAATGGGGTACTATTCTTCCTACTGACACCAATGATGGGGTACTATTCTTCCTACTGACACCAATAATGGGGTACTATTCTTCCTACTGACACCAATGATGGGTACTATTCTTCCTACTGACACCAATGATGGAGTTTTATTCTTCCTACTGACACCAATGATGGGGTACTATTCTTCCTACTGACACCAATGATGGGATACTATTCTACTCACTGACACCAATAATGGGGTACTATTCTTCCTACTGACACCAATGATGGGGTTTTATTTTTCCTACTGACACCAATGATGGGACACTATTCTTCCTACTGACACCAACGATGGGGAACTATTGTTCCTACTGACACCAATGTTGGGGGTACTATTCTTCCTACTGACACCCATAATGGGGTAATATTCTTCCTACTGACACCCATAATGGGGTAATATTCTTCCTACTGACACCAATAATGGGGTACAATTCTTTCTAATCACTCCAGTGATGGGACACTATTCAACCTACTGACACCAACTATGGGACACCATTCTTCATACTGACACCAATGATGGGGTACAATTCTTCCTACTGATACTAATAATGAGGCACTATTCTTCCCACTGACATCAACTGATAGGGCACTATTCTCCCACTGACACCAGCGATTGTATACTATTCCTCCCACTGACACCATCATCCAGGCTCACTAGGACCCCAGGTTGGGTCAGCGCACACCTGATTTATATTTATATGGAGGGAAAAGAGAGGGAAATTAGAGGGGGGAAAGAGATGAAGGCAGGGTTCGTCAGAAAAAGAAATAGGGGGGAGAAGAAGAAAAAAAAGGGGAGGGGTTATCACCGAGAGAGCATAGGGGCGAGCACCAGGCATTCAGCTCAGTATAGAGATGGAGTAGAGATGGTCATGTATATTGGAGGTATTTATCAGAAAAAATGAAGTGATCCCTGTAGAACCACCTAGTTTCATGTTGTCTCAGAAATCAGGTCTCAAAAAATGTTTGAGATGAAAAGCAAAAATGGTCATGAAAGGGTAAAGAGAGCACATAGCATGTACCAACATTTTGGGGATAGCACGGTGGAAGACAGAAATAGTAACCAACCAGGTGATATACACTGATTAACCATAACTTTAAAACCACTGACAGGTAAAGTAAATAACATTTATTATCTTGTTAAAGTGGCACCTAAAAGTTGATGAGATATATTAGGCAGCAAGTGAATGTGTTGTCTCTAAAGTTGATGTGTTGAAGAAAAAAAAATGGCCAAGCGTAAACATTACAGTGAAATTTGACAAGGACCAAATTGTGATGCCTAGACAACTGGGTCAAAGCAACTCCAAAACTGCAGCTCTTGTGGAATGTTCCTGGGTTGTTGTGGTTAGGACATACCAAAGGTGGTCCAAGGAAGGAAAACCAGTGAATTAGCGACACACATAGGGAGCAAAGGCTGGCCTGTTTAGTCCGTTCCAATAGAAGACCTACTTTAGCTCAAATTGCTGAAAAAGTTAAGGGGTCCCCGGGTTACAAACAAGATAGGGACTGTAGGTTTGTTCTTAAGTTGAATCTGTTTGTAAGTCGGAACAGGTAAATTTTTTTAAGTGTAGCTCCAGCCAAAAAAATCTATTTTTAAGTTTTTTAGATAACATAGAGAAGGGTTATCACCCCTGTAATATTTGTTTTGCTGTCTGTGCTCCTGTTCAGAAGATTTTACCTCACCTTCTGTCCCAATGAAATTTGGATTTTGAAAATTTTGGGTTGTTAGGGAAGCATGGACTGGTGATAAAGCATCAGTGGAGACACCTTTTTCCCATATTAACTCTTATTCCCGTACACACGGTCGGAAAATCCGACCACAAAATCCATCGGATTTTTTCCGACGGATTTAGTCCGACACTGGTGTTGCATACACACGGTCGGACAAAGTTGTCGGAAAATCTGATCATTCTGAACGTGGTGACGTTTGTTGCCTACGACGGGACTACGTAGAGGCTAGTAGCCAATAGCTTTGGTCTTGTAATGTGATCTGAGCATGCGTGGCACTTTGTCCGTCGGAATTCGCTACACACGATCGGAATTGGTGTGATCGGACTTTGTTGTCGGAAAATTTTTAGAGCAGGAGATACAACTTTGTCCGACGGACAATCCGATGGAAAATGTCCGATGGTGCCTACACACGGTCGGATTTTCCGACAACATTGTCCGATAGGACAGAATCCATCGGAAAATCCGACCGTGTGTATGGGGCTTTACAGGAGTGAATTTCCCTTCCTAGGGGTGGATTTCCTCTCACTTCCTGTTGTCTCCCTCTGTTTGTAAGTAGGAGTCGTTTGCAAGTCGGATGTTTGTAAGTAGGGGACCCCCTGTACTGGTTTCCGATAGAAAGGTTTCCGAACTCACAGTGCATTGCAGTTTGTTGTGTATGGGGCCGAGTAGCCGCAAACCAGTCAGGTTGCCCATGCTGACCCGTGTCCACAGCCAAAAGCGCCTACAATGGGCACGTGAAGATAAGAACTGGTCCATGGAGCAATGAAAGAAGATAGCCCAGTCTAATGAATCACATTTTCTTTTACATCATGTGGATGACGGGGTGTGTGTGTGTGTGTGTCGCATTCTTGGGGAAAAGATGGCACTAGAATACACTATGGGAAGTCTGATCTATGAAGGCCCCACCTCATAACTTACAGGACTTAAAGGATCTTCTGCTGATGGCTTAATGCCAGATAGCACAGCATACTTTCAGAGGTCTAGTGGAGTCCATGCCTTGACAGGTCAGGGCTGTTTTGTTGGCTAAAGTGGGATCTACTCTCTCTATACCTCTTCCCTAGGCCAGTTGATAACCTCCCATGGCTTCCAATACCACCTGTACACCAATGACACCCAGATCTATCTCTCAACTGCTCAACACACCCCCTTAATCTCCTCAGGTATCACAAATTTACTGAGTGATGTATCAGTATGGTTGTCACATGTCACACCACTTCCTCAAACTCAATCTTTCTAAAACTGGGCTTGTAATATTTTGTCCTCCCTGATCCCCCCCCCCCCCCCCCATATATATGTAGCGAGCACACTTTCACAAGTGTGTGCTATATGTGGAAATGTTGTTTTTTTCCCCTCAGAACAGTAATGGGGTTCTGAGGGTTAATTGTGCAGGTTAACTTTGGCATCAATTTGGCTGGGCTGTACTAGGGTTCTGTCTGGTCATGGGTGCAGTGAGGTACACATGACAGGCTTAGAATCAGGCCTGGTTGGACGTCTTAGGTATCAGTCTTCCCCAGAGCCAATCAGTGGGTGCGCCTGGCCCTGCTGAGTAGTCTGGGGAAGGGTACTTAAGGTGCTGAAGTCACGTGTTCGGGGTTCGGCCGCAGTCCTGTTTCCTGGTTCTGGACCGGGGTAGCACCGCGAGGGGTCCCGAGCTTGGGAGCACTTGCCGTCCTGCAAACATGGTCAGTTTGACTAGCCCCACAGACCCGCATGGTCTGGGGCAGGGATCCGTCTGTTCCCGAGTCTCGGAGCCGGTTACCCCGAGGCCCAGTAACTGAAGGAGGATTCAAGGCGCCATGGTGTGCTCTCATTATTGGAGGGGCACCACAGCTCCTATAGGTTATCGGGGGAGGACTCTTCGGAGGAGGGCCAACAAGCTGGCATCTCAAGAGGAGCCTGGTTGCTGAGTTGTTTGGACACTAAAGAAACCACACTTCCACAGTACTGCCAAGGAGACAGAGAAAGTTCCAGGTACTGTGGGAAAGGTTCCTATTCACCTTCGGTTGCAAGTTCATTCTGTGTCAGAGACTTTTATCAAGTTTCCGGATCACATTGTCAGCTGCCATACCTCTGGCTAGAGGTTTGTCTGGCATTGAAGTAACCAGCTGCGAGTGGCTACTCTCTGGGTTTGATTAAAGACATTTGTGAATGTCACCAGTTCAAGGTGCCTGAGTTTCTTCACCCTTGCCCTCTATTCCTATCTGAGACTGTGTTTTTTTAAATGTTACCACTGCAAGAATAAAAACCTTCAAAAGGACTTCAAAGTTGTTGGGTACTAACCCTGGGAACCCCTGGATATTCATCGACAAGCCAAAACTACAAGGCCGCCCCTTTGAGGGTTATGGCCGCTATATATATATATATATATATATATATATATATATATATATATATTTTAGTTATGGAAAAAGTGAAATGATATAGACTTTTATACTTGAAAGAATACATGTTGTTATAAGCTTCATAAGCATTTCTTTGGAGAGCTCACATATGGTAATGATTAGTTCTTACCTCCCCTCATCATAGTTGAAGAAGGAAGGATTCAGATTTAAGTTGTAAAAGTTTATGTTTAGTTAAGATTATAAGTTCTTTATACTACAATATTTCTTGATTAGGATATTAATAAGAACATTGGGTTTTCAATAAATATAATATACATACTGATTTATGCAGTATTTGATTTAGATGTTAAAGAAGTTATATCCTATACTTAAAATAGTTTCACACATTGTTCTTGCCCACTCCTCAGGAATGTCAATGCATGGAGACTGAGCAACTCCCACCCTTACGTAAGAGGGTTGAAGCCCGCTGTTTTCTGTAGAACTGCAAGACATATGAGAACCTTGAACCAGCCCTTTTAAAGATAAAGTGGGGGTCAGATTTTAAGAGTAAAAGCTAGGGACAGAAGGACAGTTGGGCAGACTGGTTCAGGCAGACATTGAAGGTAGCTGCCACAGCTACACACACACACACACAAAGACACACATCTGATTCAATCTTCATCTTACATTATTGATGTTTTTTTTACATTTTGATATTGTTCTTGTAATATTTCTCTATTTTATTATTAAATACATTTTTGAGTTTTTACACGAGAATTGAACAGATTTTCTTGGAACTTTCCTCATCAATATAATATACAGAAGATCTGTAATACAGAAATAATGGTATTTTAACAGTGGCAAGCTTTAGCCAGTTTAATTTTGTCCAAATATTGAACATTTTTGAATTATTTCTTCTTCCCGCTTGAAGAGAGGGAAGATTAGCAAGACAAGCATTGATTATGCAGTCAAGTTTCCAAGAGAAATAGAAACAGCAAATTAACTTTCGGCATCATCAAATGAACCTGGAATCATAGAATCATTAAAATTGGTGAGACATTTGCTCACGTGCAAGAAAACTCTGTTTCTTGATGACGTAATTTCCCGCAAAGAGAGGGAGCGTGTGTTACATGAAGGAAGTCCGTCCTAAATTGGTAAGTAATGAATTTTATTGATAAATTATCCAGTGAGAGTAAATTAGAATTCAAAAATCTGTCAAAATTTGATAAAGATGATGAATTATGGTGTTACATGTTCAATGAATGCTTACAAGCTAATATTAAGATACAAAAATCTAAATGTACTTTTAAGAGATTCAGCAAACAGGTTAGAAATGTGATAAAGTTAGTTAAAGTTTTTGACACAATGATATTAGGAGTTCCTAAAATGAATGTTGTTTGTACAAAAGGGAAAACAAAGACTCAGCAGGATAACAGTGTAAGTGCTAATTGTCTGATTTTGACTGAGCGAATAGCTGATTTGCAAAGTGCAAATCAAATAAAAGATATTCAGTTCTCTGAATTACAGAATAATGTAAAAAGGATTTGTGTAAATTCTAAAGCACAGTCAAGCAAGAGTTTAGAGATTAATGATAGTGCAGACTCTAAACAGAAATCTTTTGTACCAGATATGCGGTCTATAGAGATTGATGACCAGGATCATGAAGTTTTGCTTAAAACAAAATTAATGAATAAAGATGCAGTATGCACACAAAGTTTAGACAGACAAAAGCAAAATGGCGATCAGAGAGTTGCCACGTGTATGGCCACACCCAGATATGGTGAGATACACGTCACAGGCAGAACCAAAGTTTCTGAGCAGACAGGAAATGTTATTTGCTTACATTGTAAAAAAAAATGCGGCCATGTACAGAAAGAATGTTTAATATATAAATTAGATTCACAAAGAAAAACTTTAGAATTAGAAAATGAGGACATTTCTGAGCAATTTAGTCATCCGTG
Source organism: Lithobates sylvaticus (assembly GCA_028564925.1). Classification (NCBI taxonomy): domain Eukaryota; kingdom Metazoa; phylum Chordata; class Amphibia; order Anura; family Ranidae; genus Lithobates; species Lithobates sylvaticus. The sequence goes on from CM053031.1 coordinate 33,633,831, forward strand.
TCCAAACAATAGGTTGATTGATTTGCCTTATGCCTCAGAAGTCAAGCAGATCAGTACACTGACTGTTAATGACAGTTCAATCAATATGACAAACAATGCTGTCAATGAGAGAGATGGATTACTTCCATTTCCAAAATCACGATTAAAAAAAGTATTGACTTCTCGAACATTAAATTATGTTGCTCCAATTTTAAAAGATGAAGGTGGAAGGCCATGGTTACATGGTTTATTAAATGGTAGGAAAACTAAATGGTTAATAGATTTAGGAGCTGAACTCAGTTTAACTATGCACAAATTATCTGTGAATATTAATTCTCCAAAATGTAATTTAACTGGTTTTAGTGGAAAAGAAAATACAGTTGCAACTAAAGTTTCTAAGGTGACTTTTGGAATTCCAGGACTTTTGAAAACTATCGACATATGGTGTTGTCAAAATGTAGAGAATATTCTAGGCATAGATGTGATTAGTAAATTAAATTGGATTATTAATTTAATTCTACTATATGGAAAGATTCATCTAGGCCCAAATCTATGTTACTAGATCCTTCCATCTACAGTAATGTTGGAAGTATTTGCACAGCAGTCACTGACTGTCTTCAGATTATAATTGGCCTCATACAGGAACAAATCTCGTATTGGAACAATTGGTTCGATCACATAAAAGTCTTTGGAGTCAGACCAAAATTGATACAGGTTTGTTTAAAGATATTGAAATAGAAATTGAGGGAAAAGATCCTAAGCCCCAAATTCAATATAAGTTGCCACAAGAATCAATAGGTCCAGTTTCTGACATTGTACAATAATTTTTACAAGGAATATTAAAGAAAGCACAATCAGTGGTAAATAATTCTATTTGGCCTATCAAGAATGCTGATGATTTGTATTCTTTATCAGTTGATTTAAGATCACTGTATAAATGCATTACAAATAACAAACATATTGTTCCTAATTTAATGTCACACCTGGATGCCAAGGCCAAAGTATTTTCTGTACTGGAAATCGCCAATAGCCCTTTTTCTATATCATTAGCTAAAAGCTGTCAATATAAACTTGCCTTTAGCTTTAATAAAGAAACCTATGCATTCACTAAAATTAGTCCCACAACTGGACATTAGTGATGGTATAGTGCACGAGTGTTTAAAGAAAGTATTATCAAAATTTTCTAGACCAGAATGTATTTTCCAGCATGTGGACAAGTTTTTGTTGTCTACACAGAGTATAGAGGAACATGTCATTATTTTGTCTGAGCTATTTACTCTGTTACAAACAGCAGGGCTGAAAATGAACAGTCCGTTCAGTTGATGAAAAGTCAGGTAGCATTCCTTCATATGCAAATTAGTCATGGACAAGACACAGTTATCACAGGAAAAAGTTAGAAACATTTCTGCTATTCCAATTCCAACATCTTACAAGGTATTATATAAATTTTTGAGTGAAGTAAATTGTTGCAAAGAGTTTTTACAGAACTGTGATGATAAAGTTAAACCACTATTTGATTTTTTGAGACAAAAGATGTGTTTGATCAATGGGGTCAAACCCAGACATATGCCTTTGAAATGTTGAAAAGGGATCTGCAGAATGCTCCTTCATTGAATAGAATTGAAGTTGGTTCGTCAATTCCTGTTGTATTGCACACTGATATATCTGAGAATTCGATTTCAGTAACTTTGTCTCAATTAAAAAAAGGTGATCAGAAAATAGTAGGCTTTTTCTCCAGAGGTTTGACAAATATGGGAAAGACCTTTGACATACATATTAAGCAATTGTTAAGTGTTTATTTTGCAGTCAAAGTAACAGAAACTATTGTGAGATTTAGTAAGATCATATTACAGACACCTGATCTATCACTAAAACTTCTTCTAGAGATAATTAATTCAGGAGAACTATATAAAAAATATTGCCCATTTTTTTAAAACTTTACAATTTAAACCTATACAAGTATATTTGGTAACAGAACATTCTTATGCATATGCACAAAATGATGTTTGTACAAATGTATTCAGAAAACCTGTAAATGGTATTTTTAGGACAAGTGCTGAAAGAGGTTTTAAGCCAGTATTTGTTCATAATATTAAGAGTCATTCAGCAGGTCTTCCAATGTGTTACCCCAGGTCTTTCTATGTGTTACCCAAAGAATGGTTATGTTATTCAGCAAAAATTCTACAGAAAATGCTGAATTGACTACTGCACTGAACTACTAATAGATAAAACAATAAATAGTACAACAGTACAGCACAAAGAGAACAACCTCCTGCTATAAGAGATATAATATGCAACCCCCAAGCACTCTGTGTATGTCCAGATTATGTGAAGTTACTTTATGACCATTCTATTTAAACCTTGTGTTATCCAAATTCTGTATAATAAGCCTGGGTTCACACTTGTGTGAACACAAACATCGCATGTGATTTGCACCGCATTGCTATGCAGATCAAATGCGATGTATGTGTGATGCAAATTCAGCCATACAGATGTATGGCTAAACTCACATTGCATTTGCACCAAAATGCTGCAGGACTCTTTTTTTTTCCTGCACTGGAAATGGATCGCAAGGGTGTTCACACCCATGCGATCCAATTCCTGTACCAATGTCAGTGTGACCTGTCTGCGAGTGACATGTGATGTGGGAACCCACACTGGTTCCCACATTGCATCAGTGTGAACCTAGCCTCAAAAGTGTAAACTCGGCACATAAACCAAACACTCTATGGATAAGTTCACATCCAAGCATGTGGGGAATGCATTCAAAATGGTATGCTTTACCAACACACACAGAAATGTGCTGCCCATTAGCAGATGCATGAGCAGTTCTATTAATTGTTAATGGCACCCCATGAATCTACAAACGTGTGCACCAAACTGGACTTTTTCATGACTTTTCCATGTTGCTTATGTGTAGGGAAGCCCATTGAAATAAATGGGCTGCCCTACACACATGGTGTGTGAAAAACATGCACCATGCTTGGTCGCCCCTGTAGGTGTAAACAAAGCCTTAAAGTCTTACATACACAATGATAATTTTTTTTTTTTTTGCATGCTAGTCTCATATTGAAAATGAAGAAGTTACTTAACTTATGAAAATTCTGGTACGACAGAATACAACTTCAGAGGTGATGTAATATATTCTTTCATTTCTGAGCATGCGTGGTCTTGTATCTTCAGATTATTTTTTTGTACAAAATCTGTACTGATTAAATGAAAATTGTACGATCTAGTATTTTACATGAACTGTCATGATCAGTTATTGAAAGCTGTGTACTAACAATCAGATAATTGTACAAATGCTTCAAAAGTGGTATTTTTCATCCAATTTTCGTATTGTGTGTATGAAGCTTAACAGTTAGTACATAAAAAAAAAACAATCCTTAATAAACATAAATACAGTAAATCTCTGAATAATCAGCATTCATTCAATTGTACTTCCATTCAAATGCGAACATCATGTTCTGATCTTTATTGGGGAATGTTATTTTGTATATGTGGTGAGTTTACATATTTCATTGAATAGAGTTTGGATAACACAGGGTTAAACGGAAAGGTCATAAATTAACTGCACATTATCTGGACAGAATGCTTGGGGAGATAATGATGTGTTCCTGCTTAGGAGATGTATGTTAGCTTGGGGGGCTGCAAACTCTGCAGGGCTCCAACACACACTCGCTGCTATTCCAACCCTTCACATATTTCCACATAAACTTCCCTCCTGGCATTAAACTTTGCCAGGTATTGTGCTCAGCTTACCACCCCAAACTGATGTTCCTCCCTCAGCTCACCTCTCTCCCTGCATGTCCTGTGAGCAGAATAGCTGTGCTCCTCCTCTGGGTTCTCTCATTATATGGCACTGAAGATAGAGGAGGGGGGATTCAGCTCGGGACACACAGAGCAAGTATGCAGGAGACTGGGGGAGGGTGAGGATGTGGGGGGGGAAAAAAAATATTAATAAAAATGCTATAAAACTATCCCCTATTTTGTAAACGCTATAACTTTTGCGCAAACCAATCAATAATCGCTAATTGCGATTTTTTTTTACCAAAAATATGTAGAAGAATACGTATCGGCCTAAACTGAGGAAAAAAATGTTTTTTTATATATTTTTTGGGGATATTTATTATAGCAAAAAGCAAAAAAATATAGAATTTTTTTCAAAATTGTGGCTCTATTTTTGTTTATAGCGCAAAAAATAAAAACCGCAGGGGCGATCAAATACCACCAAAAGAAAGCTCTATTTGTGGTAAAAAAAGGACGCCAATTTTGTTTGGGAGCCACGTCGCACGACCGTGCAAATTGTCAGTTAAAGCGACCCAGTGCCGAATCGCAAAAAGGGGCCTGGTCCTTTGGCTGCCAATTGGGACGGGGCTGAAGTGGTTAATAAATCTTCCATATGGTGTCATTCCACAAGCGGAAATGAAATGTGTTATTCAACAGATCCACAGGTATTATTCTGTACTTGTAGGGTGCAGAGATGTATGCATATTTAAATTTTTATTGCATTTTGCCCTGATGTACTTTAAAAGAGTATTAAAAAATTCAAATGTGGGAATTGGTTGCCTGGTTAATTGGGAAGGACGCACAGATACTCGCTATATTCCCTCATCTCTAGCTGTGTGTCTTCATGCTGACAACGGATTATGTTCCATCCTGGCACTGTATCGCATTCAATATTTACAGCATTTCTAACTGACGAAATGGAAGAATCCTGATAACTGCACTGATGGGAACTCAGCTGTAATGTGAGGAAGCTAACATTTTACTACGCATTTTTTCTGCTCATTTCATCTGTTTTTAGTGGTTAACGTTTCCCTAAAAAAGAACTTGGTTCAGAAAAGGCTCGTTCCATGCGCTATTCTGGCACTGTGTTCAAAATGCACTTGCCTTGTGATCTGCTGCAGGTGCCATTACATTGTTTTAAAAAACACAACAGGGTGAGGGCGCACCAGCCTAGCGCATTATCAAAATGTAACATTTATTGTAAGGTAAAAATGGACTTGTTTCCCTAATACCCCGTACACACGGTCGGAAATTCCAACCACAAAATCCGTCTGATTTTTTCCGACGGATTTTGTCCGACACTGGTGTTGCATACACGCGGTCGGACAAAGTTGTCGGAAAATCCGATAATCCTGAACGTGGTGACGTTTGTTGCGTATGACGGGACTACGTAGAGGCTAGTAGCCAATAGCTTTGGTCTTGTAATGTGATCTGAGCATGCGTGGCACTTTGTTCGTCGGAATTCGCTACACACGATCGGAAAAAGTCCAATAGGCCTTTGTTGTCGGAAAATTTGAGAGCAGGAGATAAAACTTTGTCCGTCGGAGAATCCGACGGAAAAAGTCCGATGGAGCCTACACACGGTCGGAATTTCCGACAACATTGTCCGATAGGACATTTTCCGTCGGAAAATCCGACCGTGTGTATGGGGCATTACTCGTTGAAATCCACTGCTCTAAAATATTTGTGGGTTCATATTACTCCAACTTTCACCACACCGTATAAAGAAAAAACTTTCCCCGTCTATAAGCAGATTGGATCAACCTTACAACAATGGAAGAAGCATCATATTTCCCTACTAAGACGTATTGCTTCTGTTAAGATGTCCCTCCTTCCCAAGCTCCTGTACCAGTTCCAAACACTACCTGTTCCCGTCCCCCCAGCTCAAAAAATGCAAGCAGATCTCCTGCAATTTGTTTGGAACTACAAGCGGCACAGATCAATCCGTTCGGTACTTTTGGCGTTGCGAAAGGACGGCTGACTAGCGTTCCCCAACCTTATAAGATATTATCAAAAAATCCAGCTATGTGCAGTTGCCTCTTGGTTTACACAGCGTTCCTATAACAAATGGACTGAAATTGAGACACTTTGGTTAGCACCCATTCACCCCAACAATCTTTTGTGGAAGATTGCTGGGGACCATGGCCCAGCTTAGGAAGGCCTGGCGCGTATTATTCCGCTAATATGCTCTTAAATCTGAATCATCACTGCTGACCTCTTTTCTCTATAACCCCAAAGTGCCGGGCAGCCTCACTTTTCTGATGTCCTCTCCCTGGGGCGTTGAGGATTTTATTCCATTTCGGCCATTTGGTGGATCCTAGGTCTCATAAGCTATTGCCATTTACTGAACTTCAGGCTAAATTTGATCTGCCTCACCAGGTGTTTTAAGGATATCTGCAGATTCGCCATTATGCCCAAACCATAAGTTCAGCTTTGAAATTCTCCTCTCTGACCTCCTTTGAACGTCTGACCTTAGAAGGCACCACATGGAAGGGTCTGATCTCTGACATATACCAGATATTGAATGCCTATTCCTCTGGAGGCGTGGCAGGTGATCTGGTCTCAGGCTGCTAAGAGCTCCCTGTGCACTCTTTACAAGAACAAAAAAAGCATATAAAATTCTCTATTTTTGGTATCTGACCCCGGAGGTACTCCACAGCATCTATCCTACTAGTTCTTACCGTTGTTGGTGTTGCCACGGAGATAGGGGTACCCTCTTCCATATCTATTGGAGCTGTCTGCTGATTACCCCTTTGTGGCACTCAGTACAACAACTACTGGGTCGCCTCTCTGAGGTATCTATTCCAATGACACCTACATTTTTCCTGTTGGGCCTATCCCCTCAGATACATTTCTAAACCCTGCAAGAAGCTGCTGCGCCATATCATTACGGCTGCATGCTTTCTTATAGCTTTTAATTGGAAAAAGCGCTCCCCTCCTTCCTCAAATGCCTTGTATTCTAGGATTAACCCCTTCCCGACCAGCCGCTGCGGCAGTTTGGCACAGCTGCGCGAGCCATCGTAGCTGTACGTCGGCTCTTTAAGACGCTGTAGCTTTTTTTTTGTTCATAGCACAAAACAAAAAAAACACAGAGGTGATCAATTACCACCAAAAGAAAGCTCTATTTGTGGGTGAAAAAAAGGACACACATTTTGTTTGGGTACAATGTGGCAGGACCGCGCAATTGTCAGTTAAAGCGACGCAGTGCCGTATTGCAAAAAATGGCCTGGTCAGGAAGGGGGCAAATCCTTCCGGGGCTGAAGTGGTTAAAGATGTGTAGTTGATAGAGAAACTGCAGAACAGGCTTGAGGTTCACAATCGTGTTTGGGAATTATGGTATTCCCAGGAGGACCTACTCTGAGACCCCCCCCCCCCCTTTTTCCCCCTCCCCATTGACTCTTCTTTGTTTTCCTCTCTTTATGCTTTTGCCTGGATATTGTATTTTTTTCTTTTAATGAAGATATCCTGCACTATAATGTTCTAGCAAATTTATAGTTTTAACTGAGGACCTGCTACTTAAATTGTTTTTGAGATTTTGTTGATATTATAGCTGCCACTGTTGTTGCTGTCTTGAAATGTATTTCCTGCATTATAAGTGCTCCCTACTTGTTATGAACATAGTGCTTATACTCTTGAATGTTCTTCTTCTTTGTTTTTGGAAAAAATGATCAATAAAAATTGTTATTTGAAAAAAAAAAAAAAAAGAACTCCCTCAGCTCCGTTAAAGCGATTTACTAAAGAGATTTACTAAATGAAATGGGTGCAGAACCGCTTTAAATTACCACTTTTTCAAAAGCTTTTATTTCCTAACCAACGTCACCAGGATTATATGCTGAGAACATAAAGTAAAAATCTGCACGCTTCTGTGATATAAAAGATGGAGGGACCCTTGACGATCCTCTTTTAATTTCAGAAACTAAACAAGGAAAGGTGTAGAATAGGCATGTTTTGGTTTGCAGTATCTCAAGACCTTTAAAATATAATTGGAGGTGATAAATAATTCACTTTAAAAAAATTGCTTTTTTTTTCCAGCATTTTCTTTTTCTCTTTCAGCAGTTTTATATTGGTCTGATCTCCTGGGACTGCAAAGAACCAAATTATTGACATGCTTAGTCACTGGCATTATTCATTTCTTTATTTTGAATAGACTAAGCATTAGGAGCTGTGCCTGGCATTAAAGCGTTCTTCCACTGTAGGGGTTTAAGACATCACGTGATGATGACCATTTGCAGACTGGTTGCATATAGAATTGTGGGGTTTTTAGCTGCAGCCTTGACACAAATGCCAAATTTGTTTTGGGCTGATGTGACCTTTAACTACATATAAATGACAGTGGCAGCAAGGAAGCCCATGAACTTGTGTGTTATTATTTATTACCATGAGACGGCTTTCACACCAAGTCGCACCTGGCGTCGGCGGTAATGCGGCGCTATTTTAGCGCCGCTTTACCGTCGTTTTAGCGGGTTTTAACCACCCGCTAGCGGCCGAAAAGGGGTTAAATCCACTCGCAAAACGCCACTGGAGCAGCGTTTTGCCGGCGGTTTAGCAGCGCTGCCGCCTTGATTTCGATGGGGAGCAGCGGTGGAGGAGCGGTGGAGGAGCGGTGAGTTCACTGCTCCTTCACTGCTCCAAAGAAGCTGCTGGCAGGACTTTTTGTGACGCCCTGCCAGCGCACTGCTGGGCTTTCACACTGCAGACAATGGAGCAGCAGTTTGAGGGCGGATTGCAGGCGCTATTTCTAACGCTATAGCGCCTGCAAAACGCACTTGGTGTGAAAGGTTTTTTTTTACATTTTCCTTGCTGTGCCAATGAACAAACAAAATAAGGTCCATAAAGACATGGATGAGCGAGTTTGGGGTGGAGGAACTTGACTGGCCTGCACAATCCTGACCTCAACCCAATAGAACATCTCTGGGATGATGTAGAGCGGAGACTGCAAGCCAGGCTTCTCGTCCAACATCAGTGCCTGACCTCACAAATGCGCTTCTAGAAGAATGGTCAAACATTCCCCTAGACACACTCCTAAACCTTGTGGACAGCTTCCCAGAAGAGTTGAAGCTGTTATAGCTGCACAGGGTGGGCCAACGCAATATTGAACCCTACGGACTAAGACTGGGATGCCATTAAAGTTCATGCGCGTGTAAAGGCAGGTGTCCCAATACTTTTGGCAATATAGTGTACAGTATATCACTTCAATATGACATAATGGATCGACGCATTTTGCGATAGTCTCACTTTTTCAGTATATACCCCCTTATGTATACAACCAGTATCAGTCTACAAAAATGATAACAGTAAATGAATAAACAGTAATCAATACATATGCCATATATCTTAAATATACATGCATATTTAGGAAATATGGCATATTTACTGCTTATTCCTTTTTTATTCAATATCAATTCATTTTAGTAGATTGATATTGGTTGTTTACATAAAGGCATGGATCCTGAAGAAGCGAGACTATCGCAAAACGCGTCAATGCATTATGGCATAATCTGCATATATGCTGCGGCAAGGCGGCTCAGCTGCACAAACCGGCATACCTGTACGTTGGTCTGTGCATGTGCTACTGCGGGCATGCAATCGATTTCCGCCGGCCACCTGCGATCGTGCTAAAGAGAGGCAGAATGGGGATCTGCCTATGTAAACAAAGCTGATCCCGGTTCTGACAGGGGAGGAGAGAGAGATCAGCTGTTCCTAGTTAGTCTGTTCCCCTGACAGTTAAAAAGCACCTCCCTAGGGAACACTTAATCCTTTGATCACCCCTAGTGTTAACCCCTTCACTGCCAGTGCCATTTATAGAGTGAACAGTGCATTTTATAGCATTGATTACTGTATTGGTGTCACTGGTCACCAAAAAGTGTCACTTATGCCTCGTACACACGTAGGGACTTTTGCCGGCGGACCTAGTCCAGCGGACAATCCCGCGGACTTGCCCACTAACGGCGGGATTGTCCGCTGGACTTCCAAGTCCAGCGGATAATTTGAAAACAAAACTTCAAACTTTAGTCCGCCGTACTTTGGCGCCAAAAAGTCCGCCGGCGCCCACACACGAGGGGATTATCCGCTGGACTTCAGTCCAGAGGATAATCCCGCGGGATTGTCCCTTCGTGTGTACGCGGCATTAGGGTCAGATTTGTCCGCTGCAATGTCGCAGTCCCGCTAAAAATCTCTGATCCCCGCCAATACTAGTAAAAACAATAAAAAAATAAATAAAAAGTCCCTAAATCTTTCCCCTATTTTGTAGACGCTCTAACTTTTGCGCAAGCCAATCAATATACGCTTATTGCGAGCAGAATACATATTGGCCTAAACTGATGAATAAATTCTTTTTTTTATATATTTTTTATAGATATGTATTTAAGCAGAAAGTAAAAAATATAGTTTTTTTAGTCTTTTTTTGTTTACAATGCAAAAAAAAAATAAAAAATAACGCAGATATGATCTAATACCACCAAAAAAAGCTCTATTTGTGGGGAAAAAAAAACATCAATTTTGTTTCGGTACAACGTTGCACGACCGCACAACTGTCAGTTAAAGCGACACAGTGCTGTATTGCAAGAAATTACCTGGTCATTAAGGGGGTAAATCCTTCCGGGGCTGAAGTGGTTAAAGTGATATACTGTATATGCGTCAACTACATACATGCATATATGGCTATTATTTTTTGTGATTTTAATGATGTTTTTAATTACACCATAATAATGTTTTATATTTTATTAACTTTTTGATATATGTCCTTTTTGTGGTACATCTAAAGTCCCTAATTTGCCTCTTCCGCCTCCAGTGTATTGGGGATTGGAGGAAGAATTTTGTAGATCTTTTGTGGTAGAGATTACATTTATTTCAGCTAAAGTAAGTGTACTATGAAAAGAGTGCTATGGTTCCTTACTGATTAAAGGGCATGGTAAAAGGTTGGTGTTCCCAAAGGACATGGTTTATTGTGATACATATTTTAACATCTTTAAGCATCATCTTCCATTGGGGCCCTTAGCCTTTTCAATTGGGGCCCTTAGCATTTGGTCACATAAGATAAAAAAGCTGCTAAGGAAGTTGGTGTCAGGAAGACTTCCCTCTCTCAGACTGTAATTGTAGGTCTGAATGGGGTAAAAGCTAACCATATAACACCCAACACGTGTCACTTACTGCAGGTCTCACTCTAAACTAGACATGTGCGTCGTCAATAAATTTGTTTCGCTTTGTTCCGTTACGTTTCGTATTAGCCGTTAATTCGTATTTTGGAATTTGTGTCCGAAATTCAATTTGGATTCGTACGAAATACGAATTTCGTTAGGTTCGTTAACTTTTTCGTAACAAATACGAATGTTTGTTATGATGAATTTCTCATTATGAGGGGCTCCCACCATCCCTCTGCTGTGCTGACTTCCTGGGTTTTTAACTTCATCATAACGAATAATCGCAATTAACGAACATTCTTATTTTGTCCGATTCTGAATCTCCCATCGACTACCAGTACCAGTCTCCCACTCCCATATTAAAAAAGGTCATTTTCCTAACCCTCACTCAGCAGCAGAAGAAAACCTCTGATTGGTCAACAAAACACCAGTCCAGTTTCCGTTGTAACGGAATTTGGATCTGAAATTCGTAAACAAAATTTCGAACAAAATTTGGAAGCATAGCAATTCGTATTTAGGATCCTCCCGAATGTACGAATTTACAGAAATTCGCACGAATTTTCGATTCGTACGAAACTAATCGCACATGTCTACTCTAAACCAGCTTTTTTAAATCCTTTCAACACAGAGGAATTCTTGAAATAACTTTCCGGTCTCAGGGAACCCCTGCTAAAAATGGCTATATCTATAACTCATGATACTGTACATGAAAGTGATGGTCAGTAGGAAGAATGCTCCTTATGCCTGTGGTCATTGGGAAGAATTACTCCATTACAGATAGCTAAAAAGATCAATGGTGTCAGTGGGAACTTATCTGAGAGGCAGAAATTGCTCATTGCTAAAGGAACCCCTAGCAACCTTTGGAGTAACCCTAGTTGATAAACCCTGCTTTAATTGAAGTCTGGATGGTGATGTATCTTCTCTCAGAGCCACCATTCCAACATATCCTATCAGAACTAGCCTAGAAGGTAAATTCCCAGTTCCACCTCGATGCTGCCCTATGCAGACCTAAATTAATTTTGTCATTTGGTCACTAAAGTCCTGCATCCCTTATACATGGTTGCTTTGGACCAGCTTTCTTAAGAGTGTCAAAGTTGGACCATGGCTGTGCGATATTGGCCAGTATGGCTGCTTGTAGTCTCCACAAGATTTGAATATGACAGGGTGACAACACAGGTGTAACCTACGATAGGAAGTACCTGAAAAATAACTTTGTCCCCTAGACAAGAACAAGCAGTTAACCCTTGCAGTGCAGGCACAGCCTCACTGCCAGAAAGGACTTTTAGTTTTTCCAGAGTTGGGCTGTAACTGAAAAGGCCTTTCAGAGTTTTACCAGGTTTTTGGACATTGACCATATCTTTGGAACCATATCTTGGAAGAATTGACTGCACTATAAAGAAAGTAAAAGTTCTAACTAAACTATGGCTATTGGTGTGTGTAATGGGGAATATCAGTATGTACGGCAAAGAGGTGATGGGTCAGTCTATTAATCTTTTAAAAATGACACAGAACAGTCAATACCTGGGAGGTGTGGGTGAAGAATCCTGATTCAAATCAGGGGTGCGTGGTGGCTTGATGGAGGAAGGTGCCTGGTGGTAAATGGCTCAGCTTTGTGTCACACATGGGTCTCAGGGGTCCGGCATCTAGCCTGTAGACCCTCGTGCCCAACCTGCAGGATAGGAGGCATATGTGCTCCTTTGACTCTTTTTGTGCTGTCCTCAGGGACCCTATAGAAACAAATCTTTGTTTCTCTATTGCCTGTTATAGTAGTGATTTTAGCAGCCTCTTTTAATACGTCTTCAGTCCATGACCGTCTCCTGGAATAGGCCTCCAGTCTCCAACGACTTCTATAGCATGTTCACAGTCTCTGGCAGTCTCCCGAAGCATATCCGCAATCTCTGACCATCTCTTGTATCATGCCGCAATCTCTGACCATCTCCTGTGTTATGTCCCCAGCCTCTGACCATCTCTTGTATCATGCCGCAATCTCTGACCATCTCCTGTGTTATGTCCCCAGCCTCTGACCATCTCTTGTATCATGCCCATAGTCATTGACTACATCCTGTTGTGTGTCTGCTGTCTCTGATAATTAAAATTCACTGAATTTTATGTGAAGCCCTTTGGTGAAGTGGGGGGCCAGACTTGAGGACCCCATATCACGAGAGTTGACCACCAATGCTTTAGCCAATAAAATGAGCCCTGGAGATGGCTAAACAACCCACTGCTTCGGGGGCCACAGGTATGTGGAACCTTCCCCAGCAGCACCAGTTATTGGTGCCAGACACGAGTCAAGGGCACAGGACACAGAGAAGCTATCACACCTACCTATACACAGCATGTCTATAAAGGCAGATTGCAACTCCCAGCCTTCAATATACATAAATATAATCAAGCAGCAAAGCATTTCATCCCTCAGGTGAGCCTATTTCACTGATAGCATAATAAATAAGAGTTCAGGGGTGACATAAAGATGGGGCTAAGTGAGAAAAAGAAAGTCATTTAGAAACTCAAGTACAATAATAGCACATCTGTGATTTATGAACCTATCAAGGATGGCGATGGAAGCTTCCTGCAATCCACATCTTTCTAGGGATGTATTTGTGTCACTCGGTACTTTATTTGAATATCTCTCCTTCTGATTGAGTCTCTGGATAATATTTATTCTCAGAGGGAGCTGGTAGTAAAAGTGATGTCAAGTAGAGGGAAAGGAGGGAGATCGTGTGCTAGCCTGCAGAGAGAGATAGCTTTTAGAGACAGATTTCAGGGACATGAATTTCCCTTCCTAGTCTATTTGGTAATATTGGCAATTCAACCCCTCACCCATCAGAGTTCATTTCAGAAAGAACAGATCAATTGTACTTAGGAAATTGCAAAGGAAATGACTTTAGCGGGCGGTTATAATTACAACTGATCAACAGTGATAACATTTTAAAAAATGGATTCCAGTAAAGGAAAAACAGACAATGTGTACTTTGTGTTTCTGCAATATAAATCTACAATATAAATTTTATATGAAGGGTTGGGTTGGACAACTATATTTACTCAAAGGAAAAGCACACTGTGTTTTCCATAGGAATGTATTTTTAATTATTATTGTAGCGCTAATCTTAAAGTGGAGTTCCACCCAAAAGTGGAAGTTCCCCTTTAAGCACTCCTCGCCCCCTGACATGCCACATTTGGCATGTCATTTTTTTTGGGGGGGGGGGGGTACCCTTTTTTTCATGGGACTTCCTCTCCCACTTCCTGCTTCCTATCTTTGGCCACTTAGGCGATTCCTCCTCCTTTCGCCCTAGGCAGCCCCTCCCTGCCAGCAATCTTCTGGTCCCAGAAGATCAGCTGGCCAATAGAAGAGCGCAGCGCGACTCGCGCATGCGCAGTGTGTGCCAGGCCGTGAAGCCCTAAGCTGTCACGGCCGGGTGCCCACAGTTACCATGATGGCGCTAAGGAGAGGAGGGGGGAGGAGCTAGCCTCTGGGCAGCCACATCGCTGGACCGTTGGGCAGGTAAGTGTTGGTTTATTAAAAGTCAGCAGCTATGCTTTTTGTAGCTGCATACTTTTAATAAACGAAAAAATGGGTGTAACTCCGCTTTAAGGGGACATTGTCGCCATCAAAATAACATAAAAAAATCACCCTGCAAAAAGATGATAAATACACACCTATCGCAATCTGACCTTCACTTTTTTCAAGAACTATGGAAGTTAAAGAATCTTTAACATCTAAAAGGCTTCCAGGTGTGTTGCATGCCCCCCCCCCCCCATAAATGCACACCTTGACTTCACCTGCTGGCTCTCCACACTACTACTGTGCCATTTAGTAGCGTAGCCAGGGGACAGGTACGTATTTATCTTCTTCTCTTGCAAGGTACAGTACATGTTTAGTGTATGTAAACCCAAACAGATTTATTTGGTTCCTTTTGGTCTTGTAAACTAAACCCTCCTATCATTTAAAGCCTAGGAAGCTGCCATCTTGTCCACTGTTTGATCTTCAACGGCCATGGTGCTGCATATGTGATCAGTTATGACACCAGGCATTTAATGGCTTGACAGTTTGGTTGAAAGCACATCCAATGGGACAATTACATTCCCAGTACGTATAAATGTTTTTTGAAAAAATAAAAAACAAGTAAAATTGTCGCTATAAAAAAGGGGCTAGGTGGGGCTAAAGTCCACAGATGGCTAAATGTCCAAAGATAATAAAGTCCATGTGGGAAAATGCCCACTGTCATGGCAGCTCAGTCCAAGAAGTAGCTCTGAAAGGCGCAAGAGAGGGAAGAGACAAGCACCAACTATGTGTAGCAATAAAAAACACTTTATTACGGTTAAGAAAGTAACTCACAAAAGGGAATATAAAAACCCAAGCATGTCACACTGTAAATGGGTGTCGTCAGCACAGATGCCGCTCCCAATCCCCCAGGGATGGATAGTTGAGGTTCAGGCTGTTGCAGGTGCAAGGTCGTCACGTGATGCAAGAATGTTTTAAAGCCTTTGTGGAGCATGCACTCCTTCCTCCAACGTGACGCCACATTTTTGCATCACGTTCCGGTTATTACAGCACATGTGCCGGGCCCTGCGTTCCATAGACTAAGGAAGCCTTGGGAGCCTTCAGTGTCTCCAACAGCCTGGACCTCAGCTATCCATCCCTGGTGGATTGAGACCGGGATCCGTGCTGACGAGGACACCCATTTACAGCATGAAATGCTTGAGTTTTTATTTGCTTTGTGAGTGGGGGGGGGGGCTCTCTGTCTGTGTCTAGAGATGCAGGCAGTACGGCTCGGGAGAAAGCCTACAGTTATGCCAAAATAGGAAGTAGCTTCCTAATGTAGCACACAGTGCAGGGGTCTCGAGAAGAGGAGGATCAGGGCTTCTCTTTGCAGTATTGTTGCACAAAGTAGGTAATTTTGTAATGAGGATCCCCCCAGCCACCCCCCCCCCCCATCCCCCTATACTTACCTGAGCCCAATGCCGATTCCATCGATGTGCACAAGAGCAGTAGCTCTCTTTATTGTCTTCCTCCTTACATGGCAGATTGATAGCAGTGGGAGCTATTGGTTACCACTGCTGTCAATCAAATCCTATGATGAGGGAACAGGGGGTAGGGCTAAGCCCCGCTGTCTGTGTCTATGGAGGCAGACAGCGGGGCTTGGGAGTGAACCTGCACAAGTACCTCGTACCCTGGCTGGGGACCCAAAAAGAGGATTGGGTCTGCTCTTTACAAAGCCATTGCAAAGAGCAAGTAGGTATAATGTGTTTGTTATTTCAAAAAATGTGAAGGTTTAATATTTTAATGTAATTCTAATTTCCTTATAATTTTAACACTTGCCCACAGTGATCCATCTCTGTAACGCTAATACTAAACCTTCTTATAACCCTAATGCCCCGTACACACGGTCGGAAATTCCGACCACAAAATCAGTCGGATTTTTTCCGACGGATTTTGTCCGACACTGGTGTTGCATACACACGGTCGGACAAAGTTGTCGGAAAATCCGATCATTCTGAATGTGGTGACGTTTGTTGCGTACGACGGAACTACGTAGAGGTTATTAGCCAATAGGTTTGGTCTCCTAATTTGATCTGAGCATGTGTGACACTTTGTCCGTCGGAATTCTCGACACACGATTGGAAAAAGTCTGATCGGATTTTGTTGTCGGAAAATTTGAGAGCAGGATCTCAATTTTTTTCCGTCGGAAGTCCGATGGAGCCCACACACGGTCGGATTTTCCGACAACATGGTCAGATCGGACTTTTTCCATCTGAATTTCCGACCGTGTGTACGGGGCATAACACTAACCCTCCCTTATGTAAATATAACCCCTTTTTAATGGCCTCTAATATGTTGGGATCCTTTGCACTAAAGGCCAACTCTTCTTGCTCTGAAAGATAACAATGCTGAGGTCCCACTATCAGAGTGTTCTGGTTCAAGTATTGTGGAATTAAATACACAAGTAGTGAATTACTCCACCCACAAATATTTTTCTTGCTACGTATAAATCGATGAGCTGCTTGTTACGTATTTACATATCAGTGGCCAATTTAATATACAAGCCGTGAATGGCCTTATTGATAAATACTTCTCCTCCTATATATATAAATTGATGAGCTGCTTGTTATGTTTTTACACATCTGTAGCCAATTCAAGTCACAAGTAGTAAATTGCTCCACCCAGGAATATTTCTCTAGCTCCATATAAATCAATGAGTTGCTTGTTATGTACTGTATTTACAGATCAGTGGCCCATTCAATACCCAAGTAGTAAATTGCCCCACCCACAAATACTTCTCTTTAAAGTGTAATGCCTTGTACACACGGTCGGACATTACGACCACAAAATCCGTCTGATTTTTTCCGACGGATTTTGGCCGAATCTTGTGTTGCATACACACGGTCTCACAAAGTTGTCGGAAAACGAGGTGACGTACAACACGTACAACGGGACTACGTAGAGGCCAGTAGCCAATAGCTTTTGTCCCCAAATTTATTCTGAGCCTGCGTGGCACTTTGTGCATCGGAATTCTATACACACGATCGGAAAAAGTTCGATCGGATTTTGTTGTCGGAAAATTTTAGGTCCTGCTCTCAAAATTTTTTTCCGTCGGAAATTCAGACGAAAAAAGCCCGCTAGAGCCCACACACGATTTTCCGACAACATAATTCAATCAGACTTTTCCTGTCTGAATTTCCGACCGTGTGTATGGGGCATTACACTATATTGCCAAAAGTATTGGGACACCCCTCCAAATCATTGGATTCAGGGGTTCCAATCACCTCCATGGCAACAGGTGTATAAAATCAAGCACCTAGACATGCAGACTGCTTCTACAAACATTTGTGAAAGAATGGGTCACTCTCAGGAGCTCGGTGAATTCAAGCGTGGTACTGTGATAGGTTGCCACCTGTGCAATAAGTCCATCCGTGAAATTTCCTTGCTACTATATATTCCACGGTCAACTGTTAGTGGTATTATATCAAAGTGGAAGCCACTGGAGACAAAAGCAACTCAGCCATGACGTAAAATGACAGAGCGGGGTCAGTGCATGCTGAAGTACACAGTACACAGAAGTCGCCAACTGTCTGTAGTTGTGAGTCAATAGCTACAGACCTCCAAACTTTGTGTGGCCTTCAGATTAGCACAACAACAGTGCGTAGAGAGCTTCATGGAATTGGTTTCCATGGCCGAGCAGCTACATCCAAGCCTTACATCACCAAGTGCAATGCAAAGCGTCGGATGCAGTGGTGTAAGTGTAAAGCTTGCCGCCACTGGACTCTAGAGCAGTGGAGACGTGTTCTCTTGAATGACGAATCACGCTTCTCTGTCTGGCAATCCGATGGGCGCGTCTGGGTTTTGCGGTTGCCAGGAGAACAGTACTTACTTGACTGCATTGTGCCAAGTGTAAATTGGATGGAGGAGGATTATGATATGAGGTTGTTTTTCAGGGGTTGGGCTTGACCCCTTAGTTCCAATGAAGGGAACTCTTAAGGTGTCAGCATACCAAGACATTTTGGACAATTTCATGATCCCAACTTTGTGGCAACAGTTTGGGGACGGCCCCTTCCTGTTCCAACATGACTGCGCACCAGTGCACAAAGCAAGTTCCATAAAGACATGGATGAGCGAGTTTGGGGTGGAGGAACTTGACTGGCCTGCCGAGAGTCCTGATCTCAACCCGATAGAACACCTTTTGAATGAATTATTGTGAAGATTGAGAGCCAGGTGCTTGGAGGAATGGTCTAACATTCCCATAGACACACTCCTAAACCTTGTGGACAGCCATCCCAGAAGAGTTGAGGTTGTTTTGCCTGCAAAGGGTGGGGCAACTCAAAATTGAACCCTACAGACCAAGACTGGGATGCCATTAAAGTTCATATGGTGTAAAGGCAGGCGTCCCAATACTTTTGGCAATATAGTGTATATAAGTCGATTAGCTGCTTGATATGCATTTACAGGCTAGTGACATCTATTACCAAATACATTAACCCTGTGTTTTCAGGCTGAGTGTATCACTTGAGGCCATTTCTACATGTATTTCCAACTCTCAGTTGTAAAAGCAAGAGCATACTGTGGGGTTTAGGGAAGAAAAACTACCCCCCCCCCCCCCCCCGCCAGCCCTGGCCTGGGGAAAAGGCAAATATTAAACAAAAGATTGGACAATTCCCGGGATCACAATTACTTGGTGAGAATTTTTTATTGTAAAAAAAAAAATTCAAATCTTATCAAAATATATTCAGTGTTGCCATCAAAAGTTCCAGATTTTATGCAGTGAGCCGCGTGAGACATAAAAACGCCATGCCTACGTGAACAAGCAGCCCGCCAGCCCGCTGGATGTAATTCACTTTTATTACAGATATCTGAAACCCTTGCCACCATAATAAGCAACACGCTGATTCCCAGGACAATCGTTAATCACAATCTGTTCTGCACCACGGAGCTGTGGATTCAGATATGGGAAATATGATTTAAACATTAACCTTATATAATCCAAAAGAACAAGTACACAGGGCCAAAACTGGAATTTGTCTATATTAATAATGACCTATTTAAGACTTGGAAGAAAAACAGCATTTTTATCAGCTATGAAACCACCAACAGACTGAAATCTTAAAGGTGACTACATTCTAGACCAGGGGGCTCCAAACGTTCTACTCAAAGGGCCAGATTACGGTCTGTCAGACTTTAGGGGGCCAGACTGTGGGCAGTAGAAAATGCCCCATGTCACTGGGATTAAAAAAATATTTTAGGCTTGGTGGTCAGTGGGAGTAAGAAAATTACATAGTGCCTGTGGGTCAGTGGAAGGAAAAGGATCAAGTGTTGGTCATAGGAATAGTGCCCCATCACTGGTGTCAGTGGGAAGAATAGTGCCAGATCATTGGTGTCATTTGGAAGAGAAGTGTCCCATTGTTGATGTCACTGGAGGGGAATAGTGTCCCATTATTGGTGTCAGTGGGAGGAATAGTGGTCCATCATTGGTATCAGTGGGAGGAATAGTGCCTGATTGTTGGTGTCAGTGGGAGAAATAGTGTCCCATAGTGAGTTTCAGTGGGAGGAATAGTGCCCCATCATTGGTGTCAGTAGGAGGAATAGTGTCCCATAGTTGGTGTCAGTAGGAGGTATAGTGTCCCATAGTGTGTGTCAGTGGGAGGAATAGTGCCCCATCATTGGTGTCAGTAGGAGGAATAGTGTCCCATAGTGAGTGTCAGTGGGAGGAATAGTGCCCCATCATTGGTGTCAGAAGGAGGAAGAGTGGCCCATTGTTGGTGTCAGTAGAAGGAATCGTGTCCCATAGTGAGTGTCAGTGGGAGGAATAGTGCCCCATCATTGGTGTCAGTAGGAGGAATAGTGTCCCATAGAGAGTGTCAGTGGGAGGAATAGTGCCCCATCATTGGTGTCAGTAGGAGGAATAGTGTCCCATTGTTGGTGTCAGTAGAAGGAATCGTGTCCCATAGTGAGTGTCAGTGGGAGGAATAGTGCCCCATCATTGGTGTCAGTAGGAGGAATAGTGTCCCATAGTGAATGTCAGTGGGAGGAATAGTGCCCCATCATTGGTGTCAGTAGGAGGAATAGTGTCCCATTGTTGGTGTCAGTAGGAGGAATAGTGTCCCATAGTGTGTGTCAGTGGGAGGAATAGTGCCCCATCATTGGTGTCAGTGGGAGAAATAGTGTCCCATAGTGAGTGTCAGTGGGAGGAATAGTGCCCCATCATTGGTGTCAGTAGGAGGAATAGTGTCCCATTGTTGGTGTTAGTAGGAGGAATAGTGTCCCATAGTGAGTGTCAGTGGGAGGAATAGTGCCCCATCATTGGTGTCAATAGGACGAATAGTGTCCCATAGTGAGTGTCAGTGGGAGGAATAGTGCCCCACCATTGGTGTCAGTAGGAGGAATAGTGTCCCATTGTTGGTGTCAGTAGGAGGAATAGTGTCCCATTGTTGGTGTCAGTAGGAGAAATAGTGTCCCATAGTGAGTGTCAGTGGGAGGAATAGTTCCCCATCATTGGTGTCAGTGGGAGGAATAGTGCCCCATCATTGGTGTCAGTAGGAGGAATAGTGTCCCATTGTTGGTGTCAGTAGGAGGAATAGTGTCCCATTGTTGGTGTTGGTTGAAGGAGTATTGCCCCATCACTGATGTCAGTACAAGGAATAGTGCTCCATTGTTGGTGTCAGTGGAAGCAACGGTGCCTCATCTTTAGTTTCATTGGGAAGAATAGTGCATCGTATCAGTGGGAGGAATGGTGTCCCAAGGGCTGTATAAAGACAAGCAAAGGTTCATATAAGAAATGCTCATATTGCTGTATGTCGGTGGACACAGCAGTCACAGATCATAACGGTGAGCAGCCTGGGGGATATGCGCCGGCGCCCATGATGGATGCGTTCTGCTGGAACAAGGAGGCTCCTGCCCGGCTGCTATATGCAAACAGTAGGTAGCTAAACATGTGTTGCTGTTTTGAATTCTTACCTGGCTTAAAAAAGGGCTAGTGTGGGCTTAAAATGTTGTACTTTTTTCACATTTTATGCCGTGTTGCTGTTTTTTTTGATGAGAATATAAAAAGAGCTATCTCTATACAAAGTACTTTTTGAAGTCCTTGGTACGGGACACCTTTTGTTACAATAAAATCATCTCATATACATATTTTTGTCTAGTTTCCAAGTCCACAAAGTACATCCTAAACATGGCCCTAAACTGATATTTTCCTGCCTTTTATGTGAGTTCTTTGCTTGGCAGTGAAAATTAAACAGTAGAAAAATCCTCTCATCTATTTTTCCATGGTCGGATTATTGCCAAAGTGAAAGGAAATCTCCCCAATGGAAAACAAAAAATCTGACAGCAATTTTAACCTTTAAGAGATCTAAATTCAAGAACAAAATGTAATATTTTGCAGCTTAACAGTGCTTAGATGTCGTGGGTGCATTCATTAAAATTTTGAGGATAAGAACATTTTATGGAAGTTCACCTGTTTGTCTTGACAGAAATGCCTCAATAATCATATTAATTCCCATGAGCTGAACTGGGTGCAAAAATAATCTTTTTTCTGTACATTATTAGCCCTCCTGCCCCCAGGACTGGTGCAAGGTTTTTTGACACCCTAGGCGAAACCTCATTTTGCAGCCCCCCTGACTCCACCCCCTTTGCCCTGCCCATGTCTACCCCACCTTTTTAACGAAGCGCCCATCAAATGCCGCCCACCAGCGCCCATCAATGCAGCCTCACCAGCGCCCATCAATGCAGCCTCACCAGCGCCCATCAATGCAGCCTCACCAGCGCCCATAAAATGCAACCTACCAGCGCCCATCAAATGCAGCCTCACCAGCGCCCATAAAATGCAGCCTCACCAGCGCCCATCAATGCAGCCTACCAGTGCCCATCAATGAATTTTAGCTTGCTTCTATTCATTCGGGAGTCGGGACAAAGACATAGTCCTCCGCCACCGCTGCACCTCTGACACTATGTGCGAACGGAGCGGTGGCTGCCTACTGATGCTGAGACTTAGTTGCTTGCTGCAGAGAGAAGAGAGTAGGAACACAAGTGGCTGGGCGACCTAGGCAGCAGTGCGCCCTAGGCGGCTGCCTAGTTTGCCTAATGGTAGCACCGGCCCTGCCTGCCCCCAATATTATGAAGATAATGAGAGGATATGGTGTCCAGTATGGTTGACAATTATGGCTTTCTCCAAAGATACAGTGGAGAAGTGAGCGTAGCTACCTAGGGGCAGAGGAAATATTACACACATGATCACCCTGGTAAATTAAGGGGAAAAAAAAGACTAAAAAAATAAAATACAGCTACATCTAAGGACTAGTAAAATGCAAAATGTTTTTTTTTTTTTTAAAGCAGGGAGAAGGATTAAATCCTTTGCCAAGTTTTTATATTGCTGTCTGTGTCCCCATTGGGGTGATTCACTCTTCTGTTTGTACTGGTGACCACTGTCATCATCAAGAAAGAATGTGAAGGGAAAACTAACGTTTTAGGGTTGCACCTATATCAAGACATAATGGGAAATTTTCCAATGTTACCCCTGTTCTGGGGAAAACTGTTAAAGGTGGGAATTACCCTCAATTGGGAGATTCCTGTTGCAGAAAGAAGGAGACAGAGACAGAAATTGAAGGTAATTTGCAATTTTCCGCAATGTAATAGAGATAGCTATTCTACTGTATGTTTCTAGAAAAAATTTCTAGAAAAAAAAAAAAAATATATATATATATATATATATATATATATATATATATTTATATATATATATATATATATATATATATATATATATATATATATATATATATATATATTATTTATTTATTTATTTTCAGTGGGAATCTGAGGCATCCCCAACGTTGAACGTATGTAATGGCAAGGGTTGCTGGGGTGTGCGGGAGGGTCTATTAATGCTAATTGCTGGGGTAACTATCGTCACTGGGGGGTAACTATTGTTGTTGTAGGGAATGTCTATTGTTGCAGGTGAGATGCATTGTTTTTGTGGGGTTGTATGATGCTTGGGGGGGGGGGGGGGGGGTCAATTGTTGCTGTGAGAAATCTACTGTTGAGGGAGGGGTATACTGTTGCTGGGAGATCTGTTTTTGTTAGGGGGGTTTATTGTTGAGGTGGATCTATTGTTGCTGGGGAGGTCTACTGCTACTGGTGGGATCTATTGTTGCTTAGGGGATCAAATTTTGCTGGCTGCACAGGATATATTTTACTGCTTTTCTTGTTATTACCAAATTCCCCAAAAATTACTTAGCACCACAAAATGATACTTGGTTTTGTATTTTCTTAAAGGGGGTGGTACTGGGAAATGGGGTAGGTATGGAACCACGGGACAGTGCTGGAAGGTGGGTAGGGGACAAAGCCAAGGGGTGACCCAGAACGGGGGAGTACCTGCACATATTCCCTGAAAAAAAAAAAAAATCTCTGTATCTATACATATATTGAGACAGAGTGAGACTCTGTCACTGTGAAAATGGAGGAGAGAATGACACAGGATTTGCATTAAGGGTTAATGCGAAGTTCCGGATTATCATTTCTGAGCGGAGAAAGCTGTGTTTTTTGTTTCTCTGGATTCTGTAGTTCTTCTGTAGTTCTGGATTGGAACCTTCTGTCCTGTATCTGGATTTTACCAAGTGCCTGCAGCCTGTCTGAGTACATGGGTAGGTGGGGTTGTTATGTACTTAAACCTGGGGAAAGCTCAGAGCTCCCGGTTTGGAGACAGATCCCAGTGTGGGAGACAGAAGGTCTCACCCAGGAGTTAGAGGAGCCCTAGCCAGGAGTGAAGAGACAGGAGTTCCCACCCAGGGGTCAGAGGTGCCCCAGCCAGGAGTGAAGAGACAGGAGGTCTCACCCATGGGGTCAGAGGTGCCCCAGCCTGGAGTGAAGAGACAGGAGGTCTCACCCAGGGGTCAGAGGTGCCCCAGCCTGGAGTGAAGAGACAGGAGGTCTCACCCAGGGGTCAGAGGTGCCCCAGCCTGGAGTGAAGAGACAGGAGGTCTCACCCAGGGATCAGAGGTGCCCCAGCCTGGAGTGAAGAGACAGGAGGTCTCACCCAGGGATCAGAGGTGCCCCAGCCCGGAGTCAAGAGACAGGAGGTCTCAACCAGGGGTCAGAGGAGCCCCAGCCAGGAGGTTTCATTTCAGGAGTCGGGTGGGCTCCTATCGGATTGTCAGGAGAACCCCTATCCAGAGGCCAGGATTGGGCTGTGCAGCAGAGTGCTACGACTAAAGGCTAAGGAAACCAAGGGAACAAGTAGAGCTGGACAACACAGTCAAAGGGACTGGTAAGTTGAGCAGTGGTGCTGCCAACAAGGGAGTCAAGTGGCTCTGTATTTCCAATTTTCATTTGTTACTAATGATGTGGAAGAACCTCTGCATGGGCATGAGCCCCTACCACATGATTATATTCTCCTCAATATCACTATATAGGTATATTAAAAATGGGATAGGTTTGATGGACCACATTGTTATTTTTCTGCCATCACTCTTTTGTGCTTCTCTAAAAAATAAACTCACAGGTGTTATGTGTTTTAACACTTACATACTCCATCCAAACCTAAAAAAGATTGAGCTATAGATAAACTTTAATCCATCCCAAAAAATAAAAAATGTTTTTGCTTTATGAGATCATACTCGTTTATATTTTAGTAGCAATTCCAGCTTCAGAAACTGACAAAACAATGTTAATAAATTATAATTAGGCATCTAAGCAACTTTGATGTTAGAAAGAAAACAGAAAATGTTTAAATCAAAGGTCTTTCTTCTTTAATAATGTGCTATACTGTTTTCACAAGATCAATAATACTAATAATGTGAACAAAAATAATAATACACAAAGAACTGTGCGTGCAGAGGTGTTGGAGTAGGCAACGGTTTCTGCACCATAGTTTTACGAACATCAACAAAAAAACAAAAACTTTTTTTCAAACAACTTGATGAAAATAAGGACATTGAATTCTTAGGGCTGTGGAAATTAAAGATTAATTCCTTGATTAATCGTTAATTTTTTTTAATCGATCAAAATTCTTTTGATCGGTACTCACCTCTCCTCTCGGCTTCTGGGTCTTCAGGGAGTTCCGTCGGAGATCCGGTGACGTCACGGACATCGACATCACCTGACTCCTGCCCCCTTCCCCAAGTGCCTTCGTCTTCTAACGAAGGGAAGGGGGAGGAGTCCAGTGACGTTGAAGTTCTGATTAAACGTAACGCATACGGGGGAGGAGCTATGCATGACGTCACCCGCTGCTGCCCTACGGAACTAACGCAATTGTTGGCTTTACATGCTGTGTTTTTTATCATCTTTATGTGAGTAGTTTGTGTTTGAACACAAAAATTAAATCTTATACTTAAGCGGTGAGCACTTAGATCTTTTCTTTCTACTCATGACCCGGCGTCCTTGCTGAGATCTAAGGAGACGTGAGAGAAGTTTATGGTCCGTGTTAACCCTTTTGATACCCGCATGCATGACCACCTGTTTGCACAGAGGTCCATGCCATAAGGTGAGAGTGATTAGTTAGACCGGAGGTGGAGGGATTGTCACGCTACTGTGGAAAAAAAATTACTTATGTCAGTGCTACAGTTTGAATTTAAAACGTTTTTGTGTGAACTGTGAAGTTAAGTCATGGATTGTGGAAACTAACTAGTGTCGGGTGATTGTATATAGTGTATACCACATTTACCACAGAGTTGCAATGCAAGGAGATCAGCTAAAAGTAGTTGGATCTGTATGTGCGTTATAATTAATCAAAATTAGTTGATTAATCGATTTAAAAAAAATGATTAATCGAACACAAAAATTTTAATCAGTAACAGCCCTATGAATTTTATTTTTGATGGATTTCCAGATTTATTACACTCTAGTTGCATATTTGGAGGTGTTATGAAACAAGCCATAAACAGGCCACAATCTGATGGTCTGGGTTCGAAAGCACATCAACAGCTGTGGCCAAACCATCAAAAAGTGTCAATGTCATTGCTCCAGAAGATTGAAGTAGAATAGAAATTCACAAGCAGGCTTACCATTCTGCCCCCTGCAGGTGCTGTTTATGTGGTACCTTCCATGGCCGCAGTCCCCATTCTCAGGAACGCAGTGTAGATCCCCTGATATGGCCCACTTATAACACACGGGATCATCACAAGGAACTGATTCCACCAAATGCGGACAGCTCCTTTCAATGTTTTCTGACTTCAGTAAAACATGTCTTCTTCGAAATTTGAAACCTAAAGCAACAAAGATTGTTACTAAATAATGCAAATAGGATTAATAGAGCACAAAATGGGACTGACAATGTGCATAAAAATTTTATGAAACAGAAACAAAGGCATAAACCTTAAACGATTAGTACTGAAATGATATCCTCAGACAATATTAAAAAAGGAAAATCTATCATTTCTAAATTAGCAGACTGTTTCTACATGTATAGTTATTGTCATCTATAAAAAAAAAGGATCTGAGAAAGCAACTCCTTTCTGTTGAAGGGTGAGAGATTAACAGGGGTGCCCACTGCCCAGCTATGGATTGCAAATGAATGGTATATTTCTTATTCAGGCGAACCATTGAAGACCATGCTGCCTGACAACCTGCCAGGTTGATGTCCAGCCAGATACATGGTGCATTAGAAAAACAGAAGAGAGAAAGCCAAAAAAGTGCAGAAGCCCAGATATAGTTTATTTTTCACAGAATCCATTAAAATATCAATGGGCATTGGGGGTTCTAAAGGGTGCCCTTCATCAGAGCTACAATATAAAATATAACATGAACTAGCAATAAAATAGTTGAATATATCTAAATAGCAGTAGCGTCCATAACCAAGCAAATTGCGTAACAATTTCCTGGTTGACCACCAATAATTATCAGGAGCTTCTGGTGCTGGTAATAAAACTTGCCAAGCACCCGTTACAATTTCCTTAAGTAGCACCCTCCTAGTTAGGTGCGAGGCTGTCAGGTAAATTTAGTCCCTTTTTTGTTGTGCTCCTCTGTAATCAGTGAAGCTTCAGCTGATTGCTTTGGGCTGATCAGGGTACCACAGGCTGCACACTTGATTGCTTCTCCCTGCTTTCTGGAAGGCACTACAACATAGGAGTGAAGCAGTCTGTGTGAGCGGCCTGAATATTTACGCCCCTGCCAAATCCCTGATTGGTGTGCTCAGAAGGTGGCTGGAGAGAACATAATTAGCCTGGGGCTGGATCAGTCTAGGTTATTGTCCAGCAGGAGAAGCAAACAGCCTGAAGAGCTGTGGCCCTACAAAGCCACCCTGCACCTGTACCAGCAGCCCAATAAAGCCCTCAGCTACCCTGAGGCCGTCTTCAGCGAGACTGCCAGCCAAAGAAGGAGAGTTTCACTTAAGATCCAATCTGGAGAGTCCACTACACAGCAGTCTGCTTGATCTTGAGAGGGGCACCCAGCACCCAAGAGCTTGTGAATATAAGGATAGGATCTGGGTGAATGCTGTTGACCCCCTCTTACGCTGGGACTGAGGTTCGCTCAGCGTGGGACATTGCTTTGGTGCCCAGAACTGTCCAAGAACTGTTGCTAACAGTATTTTCAAGAAGAAGTAGTTGCTAAGGTATGGTGTCCTCCTGCTTTTGTTCAGCATTCTGGATTATCCCACTGTCACTATGCCCTTTACCAACTTAGTCTGCAATAAATTCAGAAAAAGCAACCTAGACTACTTATTGAGCTAGAACTCTGGATGCTGCTATGTGCCTGACTTCTCTTACACAGTGGGAAAAGTGGACTTGGGACAAGATGATGGGACCAGCCAGAGAGTCTGCGCTACACTTAGATCTGATTTATTAGTTTGGAAACATTTACCAATAGCTACTGTATGTAGTGATTGGGCCTACCTGAACAATCCATTTTGATTTATATCCAATCAAATTGACTGATTGGTAAATTTTGCTGATCTAACTGAATATGAGGAACAGTATGTGGAAAGTGTAAGCAGAATGTTAGCATGCAACTGGTCAACCAAACTGTGGAAGAGTTACTCGCAGAGAGAGTGCTCAGAAGTTGGCTACATTATTATATCATAAGTAAGAAGTAGTACCACCAGATGATGATTGGGCAGTATGGGCATGGCCCATGAGAAACTCTAGACCAGGGGTCTCAAACTGGGTCGGCCCTCCAGCTGTAGCAAAACTACAAGTCCCATGAGGCTTTGCAAGGCTGACAGTTACAAACATGACTCCCACAGGCAGAGGCATGATGGGACTTGTAGTTTTGCAACAGCTGGAGGGCCTCCAGTTTGAGACGCCCTGCTCTAGACTGTGTTAAAACCTTAAAAGCTGAAAATGCCTCTCAAAGCTAAGGTAAAGCAAGCTACCAATGTCACTTTTTATAAGCTTTCTTTGAATGAATACAATAAATTACAAGTCTAAGTGGACAGATTTTTTAAACTGAAGGCCAGAACCAGCAAATGTATATCAACAGTTTATAGTGCATTATCAAAAGACAAAGAGAATAAAAGGCGTCGCTCACCAACGCAGTGTGTTAGTATGTAGCCAGCGCCGCTCCAGTCTTGCCCTCCTGACATGTTTCGCCCTGCTCACCAGGGCTTGGTCTCAGACTCAGTGTTGGCTGAGGCCACATTCATCTACATCAGGGGTCTCAAATTGGTGGCCCTCCAGCTGTTGTGAAACTACAACTCCCATCATGCCTCTGCCTGAGGGAGTCATGCTTGTAACTGCCAGACTTACAATGCCTCATGGGACTTGTAGTTTCACAACAGCTGGAGGGCCGCCAGTTTGAGACCCCTGATCTACATACTGATGCACTGAGTTGGTGAGCAGCGCTGTTTTTCTCTTTTTGATAATGCTCTAACACCTCTGAACAATGCACTGCCGCCAGCTTCCTTCAATGCACTGCCGGGGAGATCTCTGTCTCAGATCAAAGCGGCACTGCAAGTTTAATTTGAATCAATAGTTCGTTTATTATTATAAAGGATTTCTATAGGGCCAACAGTATGTGCAGCACTTTACAACATGACCACTGGGAGATAGTGGATTTATCATTTAGTAGGCATCACTGTATAAAAGTAATGTGATCTAAAATACCTTTCCTCCCATGAGGATCCTGGCAGTTTTCATGGATACAAGGTCCCCAGTCAGTCCATGGAGACAGCATGCAGTCGGTAAGACATTGGACGTTGCAGAGCTGAGTAGTGGATGGTGGTGGTCCTTCACAAAACTCGGGATCCACTGGTCTGTAGACTAAATAACATAACACAACAAATATTATACAGAATGTACATTGGCACATGTATATCGCTTTCAAGCTGATCACGGGCAATTTTTAGGTGCTCAGTTCACCCAATATAGATGGAGCCTGGTGGACTATGTCAGCCCTTGGCTTCCTATATATCTTGGATGCTCCATCAGTAAGATCTACTTCCCGAAACCTCAGACTGTTCATACATTTTTTATAAAATGTGCAGCCTCCCACCAGACCAAATAAAAACGAAAAGCTACACACTAAAATTCCTAACCAACACAAGTGTGCACAAATAAATATACATATATTTAAATGATATGAAGAAGTTTGAAAAGTGCTTATGAACCCTGTTTAACCACTTCAGCACCGGAAGGTTTTACCCCCTTAAAGTCCAGGCCATTTTTTGCGATACGGCACTGCGTTATTTAAACTGACAATTGCACGGCCGTGCGACGATGTACCCAAATTAAATTGATGTCCTTTTTTTCCCACAAATAGAGCTTTCTTTTGGTGGTATTTGATCACCTCTGCAATTTACATTTTTTACGCTAATAAAAAAAGGCCGACAATTCTGAAAAAGAATTAAAATATTTTTTACTTACTGCTATAAATCATACCCGAAGAAAAATATGTAAAAAAAAAAAATCGAAATTTCTTCACCAATTTAGGCCAATATGTATTCTGCTACATATTTTTGGTAAAAAAAAATCACAATACGAGTATACAAATTCCCAATAAGAGTATATATTGATTGGTTTGCGCAAAAGTTATCACGTCTACAAACTATGGGATATTTTTTATGCATTTTTATTTTATAAATTTTTTTTACTAGTAATGGCGGCGATCAGCAATTTTTTGCGGGACTGTGACATTGCGGCGGACAAATCAGACACCTTACTGACACTTTTTTGGGAACCAGTGACATTAGTACAGTAATCAGTGCTAAAAATATGCACTGTTACTGTACTAATGACACTGGCAAGGAAGGGGTTTACACCAGGGTCGATCAAAGGGTTAAGTGTGTCCCTAGGGGATGCTTTCTTACTGTGTGGGGGGTGGACTCACTGTATGAACAGAGAGATCCGTGTTCCTGCTTAGCAGGAACACAAGATCACTCTGTTCATTCCTGTCAGAACGGTGATCTGCCTTGTTTACATCGGCAGATCACCGTTCTGTGTCTCTGGGGAGCAATCGCGGGTGGCTGGCGGACATTGCGTCCGCAGGACCCACTGATTGGCTCCCTCTCTGGACAATCAGTATGCTGGCTATTGCATCAAATGACGTACAGGTAAGTCGTTCTGCGCAATAGAGCCAAACTGCCACAATATATGTACTGTGGCCGGTCGGCAAGTGGTTAAACATGTCTATGCACATTTTTCAGCGTATATCTACCAACTGAAAGATAAAGGGCTTGATTTACTAAAGGTAAATAGACTGTGCACTCTGCAATTGCAGTTGCTCCAGAGTTTAGTAAATGAGATGAAGCTTCACTTTGCAAAGCATACCCAATCACATGCAAGCAAAATAAAACACAGCATTTTTGCTAGCGCATGATTGGCTGATGGACATCAGCAGAACTTCACCACATTTACGAAGCTCTGGAGCAACTGCAACCCATAAATGCAACCCATAGTGCCCCAGGAAAGTCTGTGTATCTGTGGGTTTCCTTCACACTCTCTTCAGAAGGACACTTACCATTTTTAGTCATTTCTAATAAATATAAGGTCAATCATACTTTTTCCCACCACCATAAGGGGAGTTGGTAAAACGTTCTATGCTTTTTAGTCAGAAATTCCTCATACAGTGATCCCACACATATTTCATTAGGTAAAAAAAAAAAAGAATTTACACTGTGTAATCCAGCTTGATACAATTTATTAGCAAAACCAAAAAAAAAATTACATAAATTAAAACTAGCTTACCAACAATAAAAAAGTACATAGAAAAACGAATGTGAGTACTCCCTTCTTTGTACTGGGAGATTTAAAGGAGCCTATTTATAAAAAAAAAAAAATTGCTGAGTGAATGTCCCAAGCATTTGCACAGCCATGGGGAATAATCCCTGTAATTTGTCTAATATGATTATTTCCTTTGATCATCAGCTCCATCTAGTGGCCATAATGCTGGATTTTCCTGAAATATTCCAATCAGGAAAATATCACTAGATGGAGGTGATGATCAAAGGAAATAATCATATTAATAATCAGACTATGATTAAATAATCACATTTTGGAGATTTATGAGAGTAGTGCGAATGCTTGAGACATTCACATCTATTTTTTTTGTATTAATAGACCCAATGTTTTGATTTAGCACAGATTTAGATTTTCAATTTAGCACTTATTTAGTTACTGATTGAACAACTCCTCATTTTTAAAACTGGGCTCCAGACAAACTGTGAACTACACACTACATATAAGCTGCTATTTTACCCACCACCAGATTTATAATTTTGTCAGAGCTTTATACAGCTCTGCCACACAGCACAGCCCTCTCTGGAAGGGCAGGAGACCTGATTTTAAAGCCACAGTTAAAGCCCCATTCCAGGCAAAAACAATAATTTTTTAACCGGACCTCCCATTCACCTCTAACTTACTCTATTAGTCTTTCTTCTACGTCACCTTGTAAAGTTAGAGATACCCACCTAAGACCCCCAACCAGGTCCCACACAACCGCTGTTTTAAGGGTGGGGAGAACCCCGATTCAGTTATATGATGCCCACCTCAGCCAGCCTTCCACTTCTCCCCACTGAATTCCACCTTTTCCTCCATCCT
This sequence comes from Lithobates sylvaticus, assembly GCA_028564925.1. Taxonomy (NCBI): domain Eukaryota; kingdom Metazoa; phylum Chordata; class Amphibia; order Anura; family Ranidae; genus Lithobates; species Lithobates sylvaticus. The sequence continues at coordinate 33,666,191 of CM053031.1, forward strand.
GAGCGCCCATTGCAGCCCATCCAATAGTGGAAGGGACCAGCAGGCTGAGGTGGGCATCATATAACTGGATCGGGGTTCTCCCCACCCTGAAACAGTGGTTGTATGGGACATGGTTGGGGGTCTTAGGTGGGTATCTCTAACTTTACAAGGTGACGTGGACGTGGAAGAAAGACTAATAGAGTAAGTTAGAGGTGAATGGGAGGTCCGGTTAAAAAATAATTGTCCTCCAAATGACACCAATGATCTGGCACTATTCTTCCCACTGACACCAGTGATGGGGCACTATTCCTATGACCAATACTTGATCCTTCTCCTTCCACTGACCCACAGGCACTATGTAATTTTCTTACTCCCACTAACCACCAAGCCTAAAATATTTTTTTAATCCCAGTGACATGGGGCATTTTCTACTGCCCACAGTCTGGCCCCCTAAAGTCTGACAGACCGTAATCTGGCCCTTTGAGTAGAACGTTTGGAGCCCCCTGGTCTAGAATGTAGGCACCTTTAAGATTTCAGTCTGTTGGTGGTTTCATAGCTGATAAAAATGCTGATTTTCTTCCAAGGCTTAAATAGGTCATTATTAATATAGACAAATTCCAGTTTTGGCCCTGTGTACTTGTTCTTTTGGATTATATAAGGTTAATGTTTAAATCATATTTCCCATATCTGAATCCACAGCTCCGTGGTGCAGAACAGATTGTGATTAACGATTGTCCTGGGAATCAGCGTGTTGCTTATTATGGTGGCAAGGGTTTCAGATATCTGTAATAAAAGTGAATTACATCCAGCGGGCTGGCGGGCTGCTTGTTCACGTAGGCATGGCGTTTTTATGTCTCACGCGGCTCACTGCATAAAATCTGGAACTTTTGATGGCAACACTGAATATATTTTGATAAGATTTGAATGTTTTTTTTTTTTACAATAAAAAATTCTCACCAAGTAATTGTGATCCCGGGAATTATCCAATCTTTTGTTTAATATTTGCCTTTTCCCCAGGCCAGGGCTGGCGGGGGGGGGGGGGGGGCGGGTAGTTTTTCTTCCCTAAACCCCACAGTATGCTCTTGCTTTTACAACTGAGAGTTGGCAATACATGTAGAAATGGCCTCAAGTGATACACTCAGCCTGAAAACACAGGGTTAATGTATTTGGTAATAGATGTCACTAGCCTGTAAATGCATATCAAGCAGCTAATCGACTTATATACACTATATTGCCAAAAGTATTGGGACGCCTGCCTTTACACCATATGAACTTTAATGGCATCCCAGTCTTGGTCCGTAGGGTTCAATTTTGAGTTGCCCCACCCTTTGCAGGCAAAACAACCTCAACTCTTCTGGGATGGCTGTCCACAAGGTTTAGGAGTGTGTCTATGGGAATGTTAGACCATTCCTCCAGAAACGCCTGGCTCTCAATCTTCACAATAATTCTTTCAAAAGGTGTTCTATCGGGTTGAGGTCAGGACTCTCGGCAGGCCAGTCAAGTTCCTCCACCCCAAACTCACTCATCCATGTCTTTATGGACCTTGCTTGTGCACTGGTGGGCAGTCATGTTGGAACAGGAAGGGGCCATCCCCAAACTGTTCCCACAAAGTTGGGATCATGAAATTGTCCAAAATGTCATGGTATGCTCATGTCTTAAGAGTTCCCTTCATTGGAACTAAGGGCCAAGCCTAAACCCTGAAAAACAACCTCATATCATAATCCTCCTCCACCCAAATTAAACTTGGCACAATGCAGTCAAGTAAATGGGTGTCCTCGTCAGCACGGATCCTGGTCTCAATCCACCAGGGATGGATAGCTGAGGTCCAGGCTGTTGGAGACACTGAAGGCTTCCAGGGCTTCCTTAGTCTATGGAATGCAGGGCCCGGCGCATGTGCTGTAATAACCGGAACGTGATGCAAAAATGTGGCGTCACGTTGGAGGAAGGAGTGCATGCTCCACAAAGGCTTTAAAACATTCTTGCATCACGTGACGACCTTGCACCTGCAACAGCCTGGACCTCAACTATCCATCCCTGGGGGATTGAGAGCGGCATCTGTGCTGACAACACCCATTTACAGTGTGACATGCTTGAGTTTGTATTCCCTTTTGTGAGTTACTTTCTTAACCGTATTAAAGTGTTTTTTAGTGCTACACATAGTTGGTGCTTGTCTCTTCCCTCTCTTGCGCCTTTCAGAGCTACTTCTTGGACTGAGCTGCCATGACAGTGGGCATTTTCCCACATGGACTTTATTATCTTTGGACATTTAGCCATCTGTGGACTTTAGCCCCACCTAGCCCCTTTTTTATTGCGACAATTTTACTTTTTTTTTCAAAAAACAGTTATACGTACTGGGAATGTAATTGTCCCATTTGCTTGTGCTTTCACCCAAACTGTCAAACCATCAAATGCCTGGTGTCATAACTGATCACATGTGCAGCATCATGGCCGTTGAAGATCAAACAGTGGACAAGATGGCAGCTTCCTTGGCTTAAAATGATAGAGTTTAGTTTACAAGACCAAAAGGAACCAAATAAATCTGTTTGGGTTTACATACACTAAACATGTACTGTACCTTGCAAGAGAAGAAGATAAATACGTACCTGTCCCCTGGCTACGCTACTAAATGGCACAGTAGTAGTGTGGAGTAGACATGTGCAATTAGTTTCGTTTTTTTTTTTTGTTTTTCGTTTTTTTTCGTTATTTTCGTCTGTTCGTTTTCGTACGAATGAACGAACGATTCGCTAAGAATTTTAACGAATCCGAAAATAACGAAAATCCGAAAAAAACAAACTAGAAACAACGAATGTACGAATGAAAAAAAATCCGAAAAACGAAAACAGGAACAACGAAAATGAAAATGAACGAAAAAAATGCGTACATTCGTAACTTTTTTTTTTGTTGAATTGGTAATTTTTTGTGTCCCTTACAATGGTGCTGCTTAACGTGCTTCGAATGAATTGAACGAAAAAATTCGTACATTCGTAACTTTTTTTTTTTTTCGATTCGTTAATTTTCCGTGTCTCTTACAATGCTGTTGCTTAACGTGCTTCGAATGGATTGAATGAAAAAATTCGTACATTCGTAACTTTTTTTTCGATTCGTAATTTTCCGTGTCTCTTAAAATGTAATAATAGCATACACATTATATAAAATTATGAATTATGCTCCGATTACGAATCTACGAATGTTACGAATGTTACGAATGTACGAATAACTACGAATGCGTCCGAATTTCGAATAAACGAAAATTAAACTAACGGAAAAACGAATCAACGAAAAAATAACTCTTACGAATGTACGAATCGTTCTGAATACGAACACCGACGACTTACGAATTTACGAATCGTTACGAATCAACGAAAACGAAAAAAACGAAACGAAAATAAACAAATTTTTTTGTTGTGCACATGTCTAGTGTGGAGAGCCAGCAGGTGAAACCAAGGTGTGCATTTATGGGGGGGCATGCAACACACCTGGAAGCCTTTTAGATGTTAAAGATTCTTCAACTTCCATAGTTCTTGAAAAAAGTGAAGATCAGATTGCCGGTGTGTATTTTTCATCTTTTTGCAGGGTGATTTTTTTATGTTATTTTGATGGCGACAATGTCCCCTTAAAGCGGAGTTCCACACATTTTTTCGTTTATTAAAAGTATGCAAAAAGCATAGCTGCTGACTTTTAATAAACCAACACTTACCTGCCCAACGGTCCAGCGATGTGGCTGCCCAGAGGCTAGCTCCTCCCCCCTCCTCTCCTTAGCGCCATCATGGTAACTGTGGGCACCCGGCCGTGACAGCTTAGGGCTTCACGGCCTGGCACACACTGCGCATGCGCGAGTCGCGCTGCGCTCTTCTATTGGCCAGCTGATCTTCTGGGACCAGAAGATTGCTGGCAGGGAGGGGCTGCCTAGGGCGAAAGGAGGAGGAATCGCCTAAGTGGCCAAAGATAGGAAGCAGGAAGTGGGAGAGGAAGTCCCATGAAAAAAAGAGTACCCCCCCCAAAAAAAATGACATGCCAAATGTGGCATGTCAGGGGCGAGGAGTGCTTAAAAGGGAACTTCCACTTTTGGGTGGAACTCCACTTTAAGATTAGCGCCACAATAATAATTAAAAATACATTCCTATGGAAAACACAGTATGCTTTTCCTTTGAGTAAATATAGTTGTCCAACCCAACCCTTCATATAAAATTTATATTGTAGATTTATATTGCAGAAACACAAAGTACACATTGTCTGTTTTTCCTTTACCGGAATCCATTTTTAAAATGTTATCACTGTTGATCAGTTGTAATTATAACCGCCCGCTAAAGTCATTTCCTTTGCAATTTCCTAAGTACAATTGATCTGTTCTTTCTGAAATGAACTCTGATGGGTGAGGGGTTGAATTGCCAATATTACCAAATAGACTAGGAAGGGAAATTCATGTCCCTGAAATCTGTCTCTAAAAGCTATCTCTCTCTCTCTGCAGGCTAGCACACGATCTCCCTCCTTTCCCTCTACTTGACATCACTTTTACTACCAGCTCCCTCTGAGAATAAATATTATCCAGAGACTCAATCAGAAGGAGAGATATTCAAATAAAGTACCGAGTGACACAAATACATCCCTAGAAAGATGTGGATTGCAGGAAGCTTCCATCGCCATCCTTGATAGGTTCATAAATCACAGATGTGCTATTATTGTACTTGAGTTTCTAAATTACTTTCTTTTTCTCACTTAGCCCCATCTTTATGTCACCCCTGAACTCTTATTTATTATGCTATCAGTGAAATAGGCTCACCTGAGGGATGAAATGCTTTGCTGCTTGATTATATTTATGTATATTGAAGGCTGGGAGTTGCAATCTGCCTTTATAGACATGTTGTGTATAGGTGGGTGTGATAGCTTCTCTGTGTCCTGTGCCCTTGACTCGTGTCTGGCACCAATAACTGGTGCTGCTGGGGAAGGTTCCACATACCTGTGGCCCCCGAAGCAGTGGGTTGTTTAGCCATCTCCAGGGCGCATTTCATTGGCTACAGCATTGGTGATCAACTCTCTTGATATGGGGTCCTCAAGTCTGGCCCCCCACTTCACCAAAGGGCTTCAATTTTAATTATCAGAGACAGCAGACACACAACAGGATATAGTCAATGACTATGGGCATGATACAAGAGATGGTCAGAGGCTGGGGACATAACACAGGAGATGGTCAGAGATTGTGGCATGATACAAGAGATGGTCAGAGATTGCGGATATGCTTCGGGAGACTGCCAGAGACTGTGAACATGCTATAGAAGTCGTTGGAGACTGGAGGCCTATTCCAGGAGACGGTCATGGACTGAAGACGCATTAAAAGAGGCTGCTAAAATCACTACTATAACAGGCAATAGAGAAACAAAGATTTGTTTCTATAGGGTCCCTGAGGACAGCACAAAAAGTGTCAAAGGAGCACATATGCCTCCTATCCTGCAGGTTGGGCACGAGGGTCTACAGGCTAGATGCCGGACCCCTGAGACCCATGTGTGACACAAAGCTGAGCCATTTACCACCAGGCACCTTCCTCCATCAAGCCACCACGCACCCCTGATTTGAATCAGGATTCTTCACCAACACCTCCCAGGTATTGACTGTTCTGTGTCATTTTTAAAAGATTAATAGACTGACCCATCACCTCTTTGCCGTACATACTGATATTCCCCATTACACACACCAATAGCCATAGTTTAGTTAGAACTTTTACTTTCTTTATAGTGCAGTCAATTCTTCCAAGATATGGTTCCAAAGATATGGTCAATTTCCAAAAACCTGGTAAAACTCTGAAAGGCCTTTTCAGTTACAGCCCAACTCTGGAAAAACTAAAAGTCCTTTCTGGCAGTGAGGCTGTGCCTGCACTGCAAGGGTTAACTGCTTGTTCTTGTCTAGGGGACAAAGTTATTTTTCAGGTACTTCCTATCGTAGGTTACACCTGTGTTGTCACCCTGTCATATTCAAATCTTGTGGAGACTACAAGCAGCCATGCTGGCCAATATCGCACAGCCATGGTCCAACTTTGACACTCTTAAGAAAGCTGGTCCAAAGCAACCATGTATAAGGGATGCAGGACTTTAGTGACCAAATGACAAAATTAATTTAGGTCTGCATAGGGCAGCATCGAGGTGGAACTGGGAATTTACCTTCTAGGCTAGTTCTGATAGGATATGTTGGAATGGTGGCCCTGAGAGAAGATACATCACCATCCAGACTTCAATTAAAGCAGGGTTTATCAATTAGGGTTACTCCAAAGGTTGCTAGGGGTTCCTTTAGCAATGAGCAATTTCTGCCTCTCAGATAAGTTCCCACTGACACCATTGATCTTTTTAGCTATCTGTAATGGAGTAATTCTTCCCAATGACCACAGGCATAAGGAGCATTCTTCCTACTGACCATCACTTTCATGTACAGTATCATGAGTTATAGATATAGCCATTTTTAGCAGGGGTTCCCTGAGACCGGAAAGTTATTTCAAGAATTCCTCTGTGTTGAAAGGATTTAAAAAAGCTGGTTTAGAGTAGACATGTGCGATTAGTTTCGTACGAATCGAAAATTCGTACGAATTTCTGTAAATTCGTACATTCGGGAGGATCCTAAATACGAATTGCTATGCTTCCAAATTTTGTACGAAATTTCGTTTACGAATTTCAGATCCAAATTCCGTTACAACGGAAACTGGACTGGTGTTTTGTTGACCAATCAGAGGTTTTCTTCTGCTGCTGAGTGAGGGTTAGGAAAATGACCTTTTTTAATAGGGGAGTGGGAGACTGGTACTGGTAGTCGATGGAGATTCAGAATCGGACAAAATAAGAATGTTCGTTAATTGCGATTATTCGTTATGATGAAGTTAAAAACCCAGGAAGTCAGCACAGCAGAGGGATGGTGGGAGCCCCTCATAATGAGAAATTCATCATAACAAACATTCGTATTTGTTACGAAAAAGTTAATGAACCTAACGAAATTCGTATTTCGTACGAATCCAAATTGAATTTCGGACACAAATTCCAAAATACGAATTAACGGCTAATACGAAACGTAACGGAACAAAGCGAAACAAATTTATTGACGACGCACATGTCTAGTTTAGAGTGAGACCTGCAGTAAGTGACACGTGTTGGGTGTTATATGGTTAGCTTTTACCCCATTCAGACCTACAATTACAGTCTGAGAGAGGGAAGTCTTCCTGACACCAACTTCCTTAGCAGCTTTTTTATCTTATGTGACCAAATGCTAAGGGCCCCAATTGAAAAGGCTAAGGGCCCCAATGGAAGATGATGCTTAAAGATGTTAAAATATGTATCACAATAAACCATGTCCTTTGGGAACACCAACCTTTTACCATGCCCTTTAATCAGTAAGGAACCATAGCACTCTTTTCATAGTACACTTACTTTAGCTGAAATAAATGTAATCTCTACCACAAAAGATCTAAAAAATTCTTCCTCCAATCCCCAATACACTGGAGGCGGAAGAGGCAAATTAGGGACTTTAGATGTACCACAAAAAGGACATATATCAAAAAGTTAATAAAATATAAAACATTATTATGGTGTAATTAAAAACATCATTAAAATCACAAAAAAAAAAATAGCCATATATGCATGTATGTAGTTGATGCATTTACAGTATATCACTTTAACCACTTCAGCCCCGGAAGGATTTTACCCCCTTAATGACCAGGTAATTTCTTGCAATACAGCACTGTGTCGCTTTAACTGACAGTTGTGCGGTCGTGCAACGTTGTACCGAAACAAAATTGATGTTTTTTTTTTCCCACAAATAGAGCTTTTTTTGTGGTATTAGATCACTCCTGCGTTTTTTATTTTTTTGCGCTATAAACAAAAAAAGACTAAAAAAAATATATTTTTTACTTTCTGCTTAAATACATATCTATAAAAAATATATAAAAAAACAAATTTATTCATCAGTTTAGGCCAATATGTATTCTGCTCGCAATAAGCGTATATTGATTGGTTTGCGCAAAAGTTATAGTGTCTACAAAATAGGGGAAAGATTTAGGGACTTCTTATTTATTTTTTTATTGTTTTTACTATTATTGGCGGGGATCAGTGGCGGCTGGTGCTCAAAATTTTTGGGGGGCGCAAACAAACAGCCTCGCTGTGCCATCAAACGCTGCCACTGTGCCCATTAAACGCTGCCACTGTGCCCCAAGTGCTGTCATTGTGCCCCAAGTGCTGCCACTGTGCTCCAAACGCTGTCACTGTGCCCCTTAAGTGCTGCCACTGTGCCCCTTAAGAGCTGCCACTGTGCCCCTTAAGTGCTGCCACTGTGCCCCTTAAGTGCTGCCACTGTGCCCCTTAAGAGCTTCCACTGTGCCCCTTAAGTGCTGCCACTGTGCCCCTTAAGTGCTGCCACTGTGCCCCCCAAGTGCTGCCACTGTGCCCTTCAAGTGCTGCCACTGTGCCCCTCAAGTGCTGCCACTGTGCCCCCTGCCTGCCCTCTGCACTTACCTTGTCTCGGTGTGCAGCTGGTGACGGCGTCAGGCGGCGAGCGGTGTCTCCTCATCGTCCGATGTCTTCTCCGGCGCTCCTCCTGTCTTCTGCTATGATTGGACGCCTAGCGTCCAATCACAGAGCCTGTGACTTCAGCCAATCAGGTGACAGGTAACAGACCCGGCAACCTGATTGGCTGAGAGGCGGGTCTGTGTTAGGGAAGCGATGTATTCGCTTCTCTAACACAATACTGTGTAATCAGCGAACGCACAGCAGTGCGCCCGCTGTTTACACTTATGGAAGCCTATTAGAGCCCTACAGCTCTAATAGGGCGCTTCTAAACCCCCCCCCCCCCGCTGTAATTCAGATGCCCGGCGCCCGACAAGGGGCCGGACACCTGAATAGGGGGGCGGCAGCGGTGACAATAGATAGATTCATGCAATGCATGAATCTATCTATTGGTGATAGAGCGGTGCAGGAGAGAGGGGGCGGCGCTCCTGCGCCCTCTATGCACGCACCGCCACTGGCGGGGATCAGAGATTTTTAGCGGGACTACGACATTGCAGCGGACAAATCTGACCCTAAGTGACACTTTTTGGTGACCAGTGACACCAATACAGTAATCAATGCTATAAAATGCACTGATCACTCTATAAATGGCACTGGCAGGAAAGGGGTTAACACTAGGGGTGATCAAAGGATTAAGTGTTCCCTAGGGAGGTGCTTTCTAACTGTCAGGGGAACAGACTAACTAGGAACAGCTGATCTCTCTCCTCCCCTGTCAGAATGGGGATCGGCCTTGTTTACATAGGCAGATCCCCATTCTGCCTCTCTTTAGCACGATTGCAGGTGGCCGGCGGAAATCGATTGCATGCCCGCAGTAGCACATGCACAGACCAATGTACAGGTATGCCGGTTTGTGCAGCTGAGCCGCCTTGCCGCAGCATATATGCGGAAGTAGGTCGGCAAGTTTTTATTATGCCATAATGGATTGACGCGTTTCGCGATAGTCTCCCTTCTTCAGGATCAATGCCTTTATGTAAACAACCAACATCAATCTACAAAAATGAATTGATATTGAATAAAAAAGGAATAAGCAGTAAATATGCCATATTTCCTCAATATATGCATGTATATTTAAGATATATGGCATATGTATTGATTACTGTTTATTCATTTACTGTTATAATTTTTGTAGATTGATATTGGTTGTATACATAAGGGGGTATATCAGTGGCGGAATTACCAGGGTCGCACCAGTCGCACTTGCGACTGGGCCCTGGAGTTCTGCCCATGTGGGGGGGCCCAGCAACCCCGGATGTGGCTCCGGGGTTGCTGGCTGCAGTTATGAGCAGAGAGCGTCTATTACACTCTCTGTCACGCTGCTCGGACCCCGCACTGACAGCCCCCCCTCCTCGCACGGACGTCGGAGAGGAGAGGAAAGTGATACAGAGAGCAGGATCTTCTCCTCCCACCCCCCTCGCATGTATTCCCGTGGCCCCGCCCACATTCCATTCCTTGGCAGCTCCGTGCTTTGCAAAGGGAAACTTCAGCAGCCTGCAGGTAGATAGTGGAGGAAGGGCCAGCTTGTACTATGGATGTTGCAACCCTCCACAGAGGATCCACTGCTCTCCAGGTCAGCCAATCATTTTGCTCCCTAATGAAACTTCTCAGTGAAAAGAAAGCAGCACACAGGTGGGTCAGTCATTGATGGGACTGAGTGTGTTGTCCCCTCCAGAGCCCCTCAACCAACACAGCAGCCCACTGAGGTTTCCCTAGTGTGGTACACTACAAGCCCCAGCATGCTCTGTCAGCTTATGGCTACTTTCAGACTGGGCCAAGCATCGGCGGTAAAGCGGCGCTATTTTTAGTGACGCTTTACCGTCGTTTTAATGGCACTATTCGGCTGGTAGCGGGGCGGTTTTGACCCCTGCTAGCATCCGAAAAAGGGTTAAACACACCCGCAAAGCGCCACTGCAGCAGCGGCTTGGTGGCGCTGCCCCATTGTTTTCAATGGGCAGGGGCGATTTAGGAGCAGTGTATACAGCACTGCAAAGATGCAGGACTTTTTTTTTTTTTACCGTCCTGCAAGCGCACCACTCCAGTGTGAAAGCCCTCTGGCTTTCACACGGCGCTATTTAAAGTGCTGTATCGCCTGTAAAGTTCCTCATTGTGAAAGTAGCCTTAGTGTATGTATAGCACAGGCTAGCTGACCAATCCAGTGCCCAAGCCTCCATCTATGGTAAGGGAAGTGTCCCCCCCACCCTTCCTCTCTTATCTCGCCAGCCTCTTATGTAAGGGAGAGCTCTGTGGACTGTAATGTAAAGGGGGACTCTGATGTACGTGGGGAGCTTTGGTGAGCAGAGACCCCCTTACATCAGGATTCCCAGAGCACCTCTTACATCAGTTTCCCTTTACATTACAGTCCAAAGAGCTCCCCATTAGGGCCCTTTCACATGGGCGGACTCTGCCAAGCAAATCCACCTGCTCAGTGGGGGGATCGCTCCACTAATCCCCACCAAGCAGGCGGATGAAATGTCCATGTCTGCTCCACTTGTGCAGAGTGGACACAGACTGCTGTTATCTATGGACCAGTCTGACTGTCATTCAATCTGCTAGACGGATGGGGAGTGGATGTTTTCATTGGAGCGGATGCAGGCAGGTGTAAATGGACAGGTCTGTTTACATCCGCCTCCCCATACAAAACAATGGGTGGTCCGATCAGTTCAAATGTGTAAAAGATGCCAGAAAGGGGTCCCGCTGCAGGACCATAATCAAGGGCCCCACGATGGGAGAAAAGGACACCAGGATCATTAGAAAGGGACCCGAGACCAGAGGTCTGGGGGCCCTTCATGGTTCCTTGCACCGGGGCCCTGAAGGTTCTAGTTACGCCTCTGGGGTATATACTGAAAAGGTGAGACTATCGCAAAATGCGTCAATCCATTATGCCATATTGAAGTGATATACTGTACACTATATTGCAAAAAATACAAAAGTATTGGGACACCTGCCTTTTTTACCCGCGCATGAACTTTAATGGCATCCCAGTCTTAGTCTGTAGAGTTCAATATTGAGTTGACCCACCCTTTCCAGCCATAACAGCTTCAACTCTTTTGGGAAGGCTGTCTACAAGGTTTAGGAGTGTGTCTATGGGAATGTTTGACCATTCTTCCAGAAGCGCATTTGTGAGGTCAGGCACTGATGTTGGACGAGAAGCCTGGCTTGCAGTCTCCGCTCTACATCATCCCAGAGATGTTCTATTGGGTTGAGGTCAGGATTGTGCAGGCCAGTCAAGTTCCTCCACCCCAAACTCGCTCATCCATGTCTTTATGGACCTTATTTTGTTTGTTCATTGGCACAGCAAGGAAAATGTAAAAAAAAACCTTTCACACCAAGGGCGTTTTGCAGGCGCTATAGTGTTAGAAATAGCGCCTGCAATCCGCCCTCAAACTGCTGCTCCATTGTCTGCAGTGTGAAAGCCCAGCAGTGCGCTGGCAGGGCGTCACAAAAAGTCCTGCCAGCAGCTTCTTTGGAGCGTGAAGGAGCGGTGAACTCACCGCTCCTCCACCACTGCTCCCCATCGAAATCAAGGGGGCAGCGCTGCTAAACCGCCGGCAAAACGCCACTCCAGTGGCGTTTTGCGAGTGGATTTAACCCCTTTTCGGCCGCTAGCGGGTGGTTAAAACCGCCCCGCTAGCGGCTGAATAATGCCGCTAAAACGACGGTAAAGGGGCGCTAAAATAGCGCTGCTTTACCGCCGACGCCAGGTGCGGTTTGGTGTGAAAGCCGTCTCATGGTAATAAATAATAACACACAAGTTCATGGGCTTCCTTGCTGCCACTGTCATTTATATGTAGTTAAAGGTCACATCAGCCCAAAACAAATTTGGCATTTGTGTCAAGGCTGCAGCTAAAAACCCCACAATTCTATATGCAACCAGTCTGCAAATGGTCATCATCACGTGATGTCTTAAACCCCTACAGTGGAAGAACGCTTTAACACCAGGCACAGCTCCTAATGCTTAGTCTATTCAAAATAAAGAAATGAATAATGCCAGTGACTAAGCATGTCAATAATTTGGTTCTTTGCAGTCCCAGGAGATCAGACCAATATAAAACTGCTGAAAGAGAAAAAGAAAATGCTGGGAAAAAAAAAGCAATTTTTTTAAAGTGAATTATTTATCACCTCCAATTATATTTTAAAGGTCTTGAGATACTGCAAACCAAAACATGCCTATTCTACACCTTTCCTTGTTTAGTTTCTGAAATTAAAAGAGGATCGTCAAGGGTACATCCATCTCTTAGATCACAGAAGCGTGCAGATTTTTACTTTATGTCCTCCGCATATAATCCTGGGGACGTTGGTTAGGAAATAAAAGCTTTTTAAAAAGTGGTAATTTAACGGAGCTGAGGGAGTTAATTCTTTTTTTATTTTTTTCAAATAACAATTTTTATTGATCATTTTTTCCAAAAACAAAGAAAAAGAACATTCAAGAGTATAAGCACTATGTTCATAACAAGTAGGGAGCACTCATAATGCAGCAAATACATTTCGAGACAGCAACAACAGTGGCAGCTATAATAGCTAAACTGAAAATTTCTCTAAAACAATTTAAGTAGCAGGTTCTCAGTTAAAACTATAAATTTGCTAGAACATTATAGTGCAGGATATTTTTATTAAAAGAAAAAAAATACAATATCCAGGCAAAAGCATAAAGAGAGGAAAACAAAGAAGAGTCAATGGGGAGGGGGAGGGGAAAAAGGGGGGGTCTCAGAGTAGGTCCTCCTGGGAATACCATAATTCCCAAACATGATTGTGAACCTCAAGCCTGTTCTGCAGTTTCTCTATCAACTCCACATATTTAACCACTTCAGCCCCGGAAGAATTTGCCCCCTTCCTGACCAGGCCATTTTTTTGCAATACGGCACTGCGTCGCTTTAACTGACAATTGCGCGGTCGTGCGACATTGTACCCAAACAAAATGTGTGTCCTTTTTTTCCACCCACAAATATAGCTTTCTTTGTTAGAGAGCAGAATTGCAAAGTTGGAGTTATGGTTTGGGCATAATGGCAAATCTGCAGATATCCATAAAACACCTGGTGAGGCAGATCAAATTTAGCCTGTAGTTCAGTAAATGGCAATAGCATACAAAACCTAGGATCCACCAAATGTCCGAAATGGAATAAAATCCCCGACACCCCAGGAGAGGACATCAGAAAAGTGAGGCTGTCGGGCACTTTGGGGTTATAGAGAAAAGAGGTCAGCAGTGATGCTTCAGATTTAAGAGCATATTAGCGGAATAATACGCGCCAGGCCTTCCTAAGCTGGGCCATGGTCCCCAGCAATCTTCCACAAAAGATTGTTGGGGTGAATGGGTGCTAACCAAAGTGTCTCAATTTCAGTCCATTTGTTATAGGAACGCTGTGTAAACCAAGAGGCAACTGCACATACCTGGGTTTTTTGATAATATCTTATAAGGTTGGGGAACGCTAGTCAGCCGTCCTTTCGCAACGCCAGAAGTACCGAACGGGTTGATCTGTGCCGCTTGTAGTTCCAAACAAATTGCAGGAGATCTGCTTGCATTTTTTGAGCTGGGGGGACGGGAATAGGTAGTGTTTGGAACTGGTACAGGAGCTTGGGAAGGAGGGACATCTTAACAGAAGCAATACGTCTTAGTAGGGAAATATGATGCTTCTTCCATTGTTGTAAGGTTGAGCTAATCTGCTTATAGACGGGGGAAAGTTTTTTTTATAAGGTGTGGTGAAAGGTGGAGTAATATGAACCCACAAATATTTTAGAGCAGTGGATTTCAACGAGTAATGCCCCATACACACGGTCGGATTTTCCGACGGAAAATGTCCTATCGGACAATGTTGTCGGAAATTCCGACCGTGTGTAGGCTCCATCGGACTTTTTCCGTGGGATTTTCCGACGGACAAAGTTTTATCTCCTGCTCTCAAATTTTCCGACAACAAAGTCCTATTGGACTTTTTCCCAATCGTGTGTAGGGAATTCCGACGAACAAAGTGCCACGCATGCTCAGATCACATTACAAGACCAAAGCTATTGGCTACTAGCCTCTACGTAGTCCCGTCGTACGCAACAAACGTCACCACGTTCAGGATGATCGGATTTTCCGACAACTTTGTCCGACCGTGTGTATGCAACACCAGTGTCGGACAAAATCCGTCGGAAAAAATCCGACGGATTTTGTGGTTGGAATTTCCGACCGTGTGTACGGGGCATTAGGGAAACAAGTCCTTAAATGTCTGACTTTGTCTGCGGGTATGTTAATGGGGAGGGCCTCTGACTTAAACACGTTCATTTTGTATCCTGAAAGAGCACCTTCAGTATGCAGGTTTGGTAGGGAAACCCTAGGATGGGTCAGGGTAAGAATAATATCGTCCGAGATTTTGAATTCCCTCCCTCGATATGCCTGAATGTCTGAGCTGCTACAAATAGATTTAGCTAGAGGCTCAACACAAATAATAAAGGTGAGAGCGGACAGCCCTGACGGGTTCTATTAGTCACTTGGAAAGAGGAGGAGAGGGCATAAAGAGTTTTCACCTAAAACGTTGGAATGGCCGTGGGCGTTCCTTAAACTATGTTTGTTATTTTATCCAACAATAATTTTCTGATCAAAATTTTCAGTTTACATACATACAGTTTGCATACCCTGGCAAAAATTGAGAAATTTTTGGCATTAATATTGAAAATATGACTGATCAAGCCATACAACAGTTTTTTTATTTAAGGATAGTGATCATATGAAGCTATTTATTTTTATATCATAATAACAGAAATCACCCAAATGGCCCTGATCAAATGTTTCCATACCCTGGAATATTTGGCCTAGGTACAGACACACAAGGTGACACCCACAAGGTTAAAATTACAATCAAAGGTTAATTTCCACATCTGTGGCTTTTTAAATTACAATTAGTGTCTGTGTCTAAATAGTCAATAAGTGTGTTAGTTCTCATGTGGATGCACTG
Organism: Lithobates sylvaticus; assembly: GCA_028564925.1. Classification (NCBI taxonomy): domain Eukaryota; kingdom Metazoa; phylum Chordata; class Amphibia; order Anura; family Ranidae; genus Lithobates; species Lithobates sylvaticus. The sequence goes on from CM053031.1 coordinate 33,681,627, forward strand.
AGCAGACTAGATGCTGAGCCATGGGAGCAGAAAAGAACTGTCAAAAGACCTACGTAACAAGGTAATGGAACCTAGATGGAAAAGGATATAAAAAGATATCCAAGGCTTTGAATATGTCAGCTAGTACTGTTCAATTAGTTATTAAGGAGTGGAAATCTGGGGATCCCTTTGTACCAAGCCAGGATCAGGAAGACCAAGAAAGATTGCCACCCCAATTGCCAGAAGAATTGTTCAGTTTACAAAGAAAAGTCCAGAGGTAACCTAAGGAGAAATATAGGCTTCTCTGGAAAAAGATGGTGTGGTTATTTCAAGGAGCACAATACAATGATACTTGAACAAAAATGAGCTGCATGGTTGAGTTGCCAGAAAGAAACCTTTACTGTGCCAATGCCACAAAAAAGTTGTGGTACAATATGCCCAACAACACCTTGACACACCTCACAGCTTTTGGCACACTGTAATCTGGAGTGACGAGATCAAAATGGAGCTTTATGGTCACAACCATAAGCGCTATGCTTGGAGAGGGGTCAGAAAGGCATATAGCGACATCCCCATCACCAACATTTAGTGTAAGATAAAAGTAAGTCTACTCACAAACACCATATCAAGCAAAGCTCATCAAGATATCATAGTTAGTCAGTTCACTCCGCATGCTCCTGGATTTGGGAGGACACCACCTGGATCCAAACTGGTTTACACATTTTGAAGGTAGTACCTTCTTCAGAGCCAAACCATACGTATCCTTACAGCTTAGCAAAGTATATGCAACTGAACATGGCATGATAATCTTCATGGTGGTATCCTCCCAAGCCCAGGATCATGTGGAGTGACCAGACTAACTGATACCTTGATGAGCTTTGCTTGATATTGTGTTTGTGAGTAGACTTATTTTTATCTTACAATAAATGTTACATTTTGATAATGCGCTAGGCTGGTGCGCCCTCACCCTGTTGTGTTTTTTAAAACAATGTAATGGCACCTGCAGCAGATCACAAGGAAAGTGCATTTTGAACACAGTGCCAGAATAGCGCATGGAACGAGCCTTTTCTGAACCAAGTTCTTTTTTAGGGAAACGTTAACCACTAAAAACAGATTAAATGAGCAGAAAAAATGCGTAGTAAAATGTTAGCTTCCTCACATTACAGCTGAGTTCCCATCAGTGCAGTTATCAGGATTCTTCCATTTCGTCAGTTAGAAATGCTGTAAATATTGAATGCGATACAGTGCCAGGATAGAACATAATCCGTTGTCAGCATGAAGACACACAGCTAGAGATGAGGGAATATAGCGAGTATCTGTGCGTCCTTCCCAATTAACCAGGCAACCAATTCCCACATTTGAATTTTTTAATACTCTTTTAAAGTACATCAGGGCAAAATGCAATAAAAATTTAAATATGCATACATCTCTGCACCCTTCAAGTACAGAATAATACCTGTGGATCTGTTAGAATAACACATTTCATTTCCGCTTGTGGAATGACACCATGTGGAAGATTTATTAACCACTTCAGCCCCGGACCAATTGGCAGCCAAAGGACCAGGCCCCTTTTTGCGATTCGGCACTGCGTCGCTTTAACTGACAATTGCGCGGTCGTGCAACGTGGCTCCCAAACAAAATTGGCGTCCTTTTTTTTTCCCACAAATAGAGCTTTCTTTTGGTGGTATTTGATCGCCCCTGCGGTTTTTTATTTTTTGTGCTATAAACAAAAATAGAGCGACAATTTAAAAAAAAATGCAATATTTTTTTGCTTTTTGCTATAATAAATATCCCCAAAAAATATATAAAAAAACATTTTTTTTCCTCAGTTTAGGCTGATACGTATTCTTCTACATATTTTTGGTAAAAAAAATCGGAATTAGCGATTATTGCTTGGTTTGCGCAAAAGTTATAGCGTTTACAAAATAGGGATAGTTTTATAGCATTTTATTATTAATATTTTTTTTTACTAGTAATGGCGGCGATCTGCGATTTTTATTGTGACTGCGACATTATGGCGGACACATCGGACATTTTTGACACATTTTTGGGACCATTGTCATTTATACAGCAATCAATGCTATTTAAATGCATTGATTCCGGTATAAATGACACTGGCAGTGAAAGAGTTAACCACTAGGGGGAGGGGAGGGGTTATGAGCTGTGACGTGTGTGTTTTTTTTAACATTAGGGGGCGGGGCTGGCGTCTGACGTCTTTGATCGGCTTTCCCGATGACAGGGAACAGCCGATCAATGACAGGCAGAGTAAGAAGCGCGGGGAGAGGTTTGTTTACACAGACCTCTCCCCGTTCTTCAGCTCTGTGACCTGATCGCGGGACACCAGCGGCGATCGGTTCCGCTGGTCCCGCGGCCGTGGTCACGGAGCTCCCGACCGGGTCGCGAGCGTGCGACCCACGGCTAGGCTTTTAAAGGGCTACGTACCTGTACGTGGTTTTGCCTAGCCATGCCATTCTGCCGACGTACATCGGCGTGAGGCGGTCGGGAAGCGGTTAAAACTAGAGAGTGCAAAATCTGATTCAGCTGTGCATGGCAGCCAATCAGCTTCTAAATTTTGCTTGTTCAGTTAAGCTTTGACAATAAAACCTGAAGCTGATTGGTTACTATGCAGAGCTGCACCAGATTTTGCACGCTCCAGTTTTAGTAAATCCCACCACCCATATGCCTTTTGTGGCCTCCTACACACGATCGGATTGTTGGCAAACAAAACCATGGACTTTTGTCCGAAGGGCATTGGCCCAAACTTGTCTTGCATACAAACGGCAAAGGAATTTTTCAGCCAACAAACACGAACGTACTGACGTACTACATGTTTTTTCAGCTTTTTAGCGCCACCTTTTGAGCTCCTTCTGCTAATTTTGTGTTAGTAGAAGTTTGGCGAGTGTTGATTTGCGCTTTTTATTTTGTGCTTTTCATTTTGTTTCTGAACAGCCATTCGTCAACCAGACATGTTGCAAAATCGGAGGAGATAACGTGTTATTTATTATTGGGCTTGGAGTTATTGCTTTAACATTATTTTTTTGGTGGAATAATGATTTGATTTGGTATATTTTCTATATGTTTGGATGCATAGAATGCACTTTTTGGTTAAGTTCTATTGGTGGATGTCATGTCTAATTTTATTTGTTTTCTTTTTTTAATGCACAATAAAAAAAATTGTGAAGAATAATACTTGGCTATGTGTTTTGGAGTAGGCAGTTATATTTAAAAAAATAATGTAAAATTGACAAGGGACACCAACATAGTGGTATCTTTGATCTTATAAACTACGGGATAATGGTGTTGTGGTAACTTGCCCAAAAAAAAAAAGCATAATAATATTATTCTTGATATCACTAGGAAAAAAAAAAGCCTTTAAAAATTTGTTTGCAATAACTCCTTTAGTATCACCAGCAAAGCAGCTTCATTATTATCCCATTAAAGAAGAAGAGAATTGTGCACTACATTTCGAGAGTTCATAATTTAGAATGTTACTTCTCCATTACGAACGCTAGTTTACAAGACGACCGCTTCTTGCTCATCCTTGCTTCCGAGCATGTGTGTTTGTACTTTGTACACACGCTCGGAAAATCCGACAACAGACATTTGTCCAAGGAAAATTTTAAAACCTGCTATCCAACATTTGTCTGCGGAAAATCCGACAACAATTGTCCGATGGAGCATACACATGGTCGGATTTTCCGCCAAAAGCCTGTCATCGAACATTTCCCATCGGAAAATCTGATCGTGTGTACGGGGCTTAAGGTTGCAAGACTTGGGGGGTCTATTTATAAAAAATGTCTCAAGCATTCGCACAGCTGTCATGAGTAATCACAATAATTTGTGTAATATACTATATTGTCAAAAGTATTGGGACACATGCCTTTACACGCACGTGAACTTTAATGACTTAGTCCAGTCTTAGTCCATAGAGTTCAATATTGAGTTGGCCCACCCTTTGCAGCTATAATAGCTTCAACTCTTCTGGGAAGGCTGTCCACAAGGATTATGAGTGTGTCTATGGGAATGTTTAACCATTCTTCCAGAAGCGCATTTGTGAGGTCAGGTTCTAATGTTGGATTAGAATGTCTGTCTCGCAGTCTCTGCTCTAATTCATCCCAAAGGCCTTCTATCAGGTTGAGATCAGGACTCTGCAGGCCAGTCAAGTCCCTCCATCCCAAACTCGTCCATCCATGTCTTTATGGACCTCACTTTGTACACTGCTCCAAATAATTTGGTGGAGGGGGGATTATGGTGTGGGGTTGTTTTTTCAGGGGTTGGGGTTGGGCTTGGCCCCTTAGTTCCAGTGAAGGGAAATCTTAAGGCGCCAGCATACCAAGACATTTTGGACAATTTTTTATGCTCCCAACTTTGTGGGAACAGTTTGGGGATGGCCCCTTCCTGTTCCAACATGACTGCGCACCAGTGCACAAAGCAAGGTCAATAAAGACATGAATGAGCGAGTTTGGGGTGGAGAAACTTGACTGGCCTGCTTAGAGTCCTGACCTCAACCTGATAGAATACCTTTGGAATGAATTAGTTTATTAGGGCGGAGACTGCGAGCCAGGCCTTCTTGTCCAACATCAGTGCCTGACCTCACAAATGCACTTCTGGAAGAATGGTCAAACATTCCCATAGACACACTCTAAACCTTGTGGACAGCCTTCTCAGAAGAGCTGAAGCTGTTATAGGGCGGTTCAACTCAGTATTGAACCCTACAGGCCAAAACTGGGATGCCATTAAAGTTCATGTGCGTGTAAAGACAGGTGTACCAATACTTTTGACAATATAGTGTATGTTCACTTTCCATGATAACCCCATCCAATGGCCATGATGTGGTATTTTCTTTACATACCCTAATCAGGAAGATACCACATTATGTGCACTAGATGGAGCTGATGATTGTGGAAAGTAACCCTATTTCGTAAATGACTGCAATCTTTTAGAACAACTGCACAGATGCTTGAGACATTCAGACAGTGTTTTTTTTTTTTTAGACCCCTTGATGTCAGCTCTGTCCAGTTGTCTGTTGTTAAACTACTGAATTCTGCCCATTCCCCTCATTTCCACCGCAAAGAGACTAAATTGTTGTGTAGTGCTAGATAAAACCTGAAAGGACTCCTTGGCATGCCACGACATGACAGCCATGATTTTTTTTCCATTTTCAAGCATTTTATTATATTTGGTAGTTGCAAACAATACCTGTTGATCTTGTCAGATTTTCACAGCTATAAAACAATCTAATCTATCCAGAACTGTAACTAAAAGCCACAATGATGAGGTGCTCAGTTCATGGTGACACCTTATTATAGCTTGATTTAAAGAAAAGGCCAGCACACTGTCCTTGTTCCACAAATTGTTTTTGAAGGTTAATATGCAAAAATGGTCACAATAAAGTAAAGAGAACAAAAAGCAGGACCACAAGGGACCCCTTTCTCAAAGTGATAGCAACTCCCAACACCTATGTATTTTCTGATGCCCTTATTTGTGTACCGCCATTAGGGGGGCATCAGAAGGTACACAGGTGTTGTGAGTTATTCTATTTGGAATTTACATACAGTATATAAACCAATCAGCCATAACCTTTTGACCAGCCACCTAAATATTGAGTATTATTATTAATAATATTATTATACAGGATATATATAGTGCCAACAGTTTATGCAGCACTTTACAATATAAAGGGGGACAGTAAAATTACAATACAGTACAATAGAGAAGGAAAACGAGGGCCCTGCTCATGGAGCTTACATGCTAAAGGGAAGGGGAGTTGGTACAAAAGGTAATAGCTGCAGGGGATGATCTGATGGAGGTGACTCAAGTACAGTTCTTAGGTGGAGGTGGGGTAGGCTGACCAGACATACTGGGACAGGGAGATCCAGAGATTGGAGATGTTCTGGAGAAGTCCTGGAGGCAAGCATAGGAGGAGGTAACAAGGGAGCTGTAGAGCAAGATGTCTTGGAAGTAAAGTAGGGGACGATTTGGGTGATATCTGCAAATGAGGTTGGTGATATAACGGGGGGCGATGTTGTGGATGGCCTTTTATGCTGTGGTTAGTATTTTGAGTTTTATACATTGGGGTAGGGGAAGCCAGTAAAGAAATTGGCATAGAGGAGCAGCAGTCACAGATTGGTTAGTGTTAAAATACCGTTATTTCTATATTATTACCGATATTCTGTAAATTATATTGATGAGCAAAGTTCAAAGAAAATATGTTCAGTTCTCTTGTAAAAACTCAAAGATGTATTTAATAATAAAATAGAAAAATATTACAAGAACAATATCAAAATGTAAAATAGAAAAATAACATCAATAATGTAAGATGAAGATTGAACCAGATGTGTGTCTTTGTGTGTATGTGTAGCTGTAGTAGCTTCCTTCAATGTCTGCCTGAATCAGTCTGCCCAACTGTCCTTCTGTTCCTAGATTTTACTCTTAAAATCTGACCCTCACTTTATCTTTAAAAGGGCTGGTTTAAGGTTCTCATATGTCTTGCAGTTCTACAGAAAACCGCTTTAACCCACTCACGTAATGGTGGGAGTTGCTCAGTCTCTATGCATTGACATTCCTGAGGAGTGGGCAAGAACAATGTTTTAAGTATAGGATATAACTTCTTTAACATCTAAATCAAATACTACATAAATCAGTAAGTATATTATATTCATTAAAAACCAAATGATCTTATTACTATCCTAATCAAGAAATATTGTAGTATAAAGAACTTATAATCTTAATTAAAACCTAAACTTTTACATCTTAAGAAATGTGAATCCTTCCTCCTGGGGGAGGTAGGAAACAAATTTTTACCATATCTGAGCTCCCCAAAGAAATGCTTATGAAGCTTATAACAACACGTATACTTTTCACAAGTATAAAAGTCTATATAATTTCACATTTTCCATAACTAAAAGATATATATATATATATATATATATATATATGCAACTCAATTATTCTATAAAGATCGAATCCATTAATTCATTTGTTAATATTTGTTAATTGATAAATAAATATTAGATATTAGATTAAAGAAACTTTCTAACATTTCCCTCTCAAAATGGTTGATTCAACAATCTTAATCATTTTCTAATCTAAATCCATTTACAACTCATTTGTATCCATACATGCTTTTAGATCTTAAGATAATTGATTTGAATATATTTTCAATTTTGATTCTATATACCATAAAAATATTTTCACCCTTATTATTGTCTTTTTCTTTTACCAAACAATCCCCTTAATATTCATAAATTCATAAATGTAACATTGTTGTACAATACTTTGACGTATGGATGTCTCTTTAAAAATATGTTTCATACTTTCCCTCCAAATTGCGTTTAGCATAAATCTATAATCAATACAACCTTTCAAATAACCTTGTCAAAATGTGAACTTAAAATATGTTTCTTAAAGCGGGACTGTACCTGAAATTTTTTTTTTAAAAGCCAGCAGCTACGAATACTGCAGCTGCTGACTTTTAATAAATGGACACTTACCTGTCACAGGTTCCAGCGATGTCGGCAGTAGAGGCCGATCAATCGCTCGGCTCTCTGCTGCTGCCGGCGCCATTCTCGGTGAGGGAATCAGGAAGTGTTGCCTTTGCAGCTTCACTTCCCGGTTCCCTACTGCGCATGCGCGAGTCGCGCTGCGCAATGAGAATCGTCGGCGCTGTCTACCGAGACACGCGTGTGTCCCGGCAGACAGCGCGCCGGGACAGGAAGTGGCGTAAACTCCCGTGGGAGTTTATGCCCGGAAGTGGGTGCAGATACCTGTCTTAGACCTGAAAGGTGCCAAATGTCACACGAGAGGGGGGGAGGGTTCCGAAAAGCGGAAGTTCCACTTTAGGATGGAATCCCGCTTTAACTTAAATTCATTCATATATGTGAGAGGATTTAAAAAATAAATACCGTATTTATCGGCGTATAACACGCACTTTTTTCCCCTTAAAATCAGGGGAAAATCGTGGTGCGTGTTATACGCCGATACCCGCCGATCTCCCGCTGATTTTCTCTTTAGGGGAGCGAGCGGAGCCGATATTCCGAAAGCCGCGTGTATTTTCAGGCTATTTTCGGCTATTTTTGTCTCCTCTCGCAGTCCCGCCCACCTCCACTGATTGCGAGAGGAGTCGAGCGCCGACAACATAAAGAAATCCAAGTTCGCAGTCCCGCCCCTGTCTGCGAGCAGAGCCGAGACTAGCCGAACTCGGATTTCTGTATGTTGTCAGCGCTCGGCTCCTCTCGCAATTAGTGGAGGTGGTCAGGACTGCGAGAGGAGCCGAAAATAGCCGAAAATACACGCGGCTTTCGATATGTCACGCGGCGCTCGTCCTCCCCACTCGGCGCCAATTTTAAATGGGCAACGCTGCAAATGTACTGGGCAAGCCTGCAAATGTACTGGGCAAGCCTGCAAAGGCACTGGGCAAGGCTGCACTGGGCAAGGCTGCACTGGGCAAGGCTGCAATAGCACTGGACAAGGCTGCACTGGGCAAGGCTGCAAAGGCACTGGGCAAGGCTGCACTGGGCAAGGCTGCAAGGATGGACAGGGCTGCACTGGGCAAGGCTGCAAGGATGGACAAGGCTGCACTGGGCAAGGCTGCAAGGGTGGACAAGGCTGCAGATGGACACTGGACAAGGCTGCAATGATGGGCATTTAAATGTAATTTTTTTTCCTTAAACTTCCCTCCTTTAAAGTTTTTTTCCTTAATATTCCCTCCTAAACTTGGGGTGCGTGTTATACGCCGGCGCGTATTATACGCTGGCGCGTGTTATACGCCGATAAATACGGTACATATTACAATGTAAAGTTAGTCCTAACTTGTCTATATATACTTTAAGATGTACTCTTATCTTAATTAACACCAGATGTTCCTCCTAACAAAATTTACTCTTTTGTAAGGATGGTTAACCCTTTCAACTCTGAAAATACATTATATGTGATTGTAAAAGTTGATGTGTAAAAAATATCTCATCTTGATATGATAAACATATCATGTCACATAAAGATGTATATATCTAAAACTACAATATATCTGATGGATAAATTATTTCATCAGTAGTCAAAAGTCAAAAGTCAATTGTTTTTAGAAGTTCCTCTCTTACAGTTCTTGAGGTATTTTTTCTTCATCTTATTCTTCTTCCCGCACTCTGTAAAGTTGGGAAAACTTTATTGAACATAAACACAACAATAATTATAACGAATGAATCTCTTGTGTCAAATCTTCTCCCAGAACTGATATTCTTAAGCTTCAGGGGTTTGTTTTCATCTGGAAGGTGTAGAAATATTAAATTTCTCTTCTTTTGGTGGCTTACAAGTCAGATTCTGAAACAGAATGCAGTATCATTATCTTGAATTTACTAATGCAAAATATCATTCTTCATTAACGTATTCATTTTACATACCATAATCCTAATATTTTATTATGACATGAAAGTCATATTTTAGTATTAACATTTCTAATTACCTTACTTTGCTCTATTTATCTTAAACTGGCCTATACTCCTTATGCTATTATTCTGTGTATTTTAACTTGAACAGGACACAATTTCTCCTTTTTGTTGTGAATCGAAACCTCGTTTTCACAAACAAAGAAAGGTTTGAAATCAACCCAGAAGACTGAAGTGAACTGTGTCCATTCACTTCTCCTCTTTAAGATTTAGAGTTATGCGCAGGGCTTGTGTCCTGCGGGAATGCATGGGAACGGAGTTCCTGTACTTTTTCCACAACAGGAACACCGTTCCGTTAGCAGCCGCGTCCGGCAAGACTTTGAAGTATGTGAGCTGTGTGGCAGGTGCTACACCAGCAGCCGCCGACACAGCTCGCACTAGTAAGTGCCGCACACCAGGGGTGGACTGACCATTCAGGCATTGCCAGTAGGGGGCCCCATGACAGCTTCCTCTTCGATCATCTACCTGTCAATCACAGCTAGCTGATGGGTAGATCAGGTCCCTGCTGCTAAGAGATTGTATTTAGTCAGACCTCTCATAATGCGCTCCTCCCCACGGCCCCTCCTGATTTTCTGTCTCCTCATCCCCCCCCCCAGTCTCCTGCATACTTGCTCTGTGTTTTTCCGAGCTGAATCCCCCCTCCTGTATCTTCAGTGCCATATAATGAGAGAACCCAGAGGAGGAGCACAGCTATTATGCTCACAGGACATGCAGGGAGAGAGGTGAGCTGAGGGAGGAAAATCAGTTTGGGGTGGTAAGCTGAGCACAATACCTGGCAAAGTTTAATGCCATATTTGTCAAACCTCTGGAGAAAAAGCCTTTTATTTTCTGATCATCTTTTTTAATTGAGACAAAGTCACTGAGATCGAATTCTCACATACGTCAGAATGCAAAACAACAGGCATTGACAAACCAACTTCAATTGTTTTCAATGAAGGAGAATTCTGCAGATCCCTTTTCAACACTTCAAAGGCATCTGTCTGGGTTTGACCCCATTGATCAAACACATCTTTTGTCTCAAAAAATCAAATAGTGGTTTAACTTTATCATCACAGTTCTGTAAAAACTCTTTGCAATGATTTACTTTGCTCAAAATTTTTATATAATGCCTTGTAAGATGTTGGAATTGGAATAGCAGAAATGTTTCTAACTTTTTCCTGTGATAACTGTGTCTTGTCCATGACTAATTTGCATATGAAGGAATGCTACCTGACTTTTCATCAACTGAACGGACTGTTCATTTTCAGTCCTGCTGTTTGTAACAGAGTAAATAGCTCAGACAAAAGAATGACATGTTCCTCTATACTCTGTGTAGACAACAAAAACTTGTCCACATGCTGGAAAATACATTCTGGTCTAGAGAATTTTGATAATTATTTCTTTAAACACACGTGCACTATACCATCACTAATGTCCAATCCTGGAATTATTCTAGTGAATGCATAGGTTTCTCTATTAAAGCTGAAGGCAAGTTTATATTGACAGCTTTTAGTTAAGGATACAGAAAAATTACTATTGGCAATTTCCAGTACAGAAAATACTTTAGCCTTGGCATCCATGTGTGACATTAGATTTAAATGAGGAACAATAGGTTTGTTATTTGTAATGCATTCATTCAGTGATCTTAAATTAATAAGAATATGAATCATCAGCATTCTTGATAGGCCAAATACAATTACTTACCACTAATTGTGTTTTTTTCTTTAATATTTTAAACTTCTTTTGTAAAAATTTTATTGTACAATGTCAGAAACTGGACCTATTTATTCTTGTGGCAACTTATATTGAATTTGGGGTTCATGTTCTCTTCCCTCATTTTCTATTTTAATAGCTTTAAACAAACCTGTATCAATTTTGGTCTGACTCCAAAGACTTTTATGTGATCGAACCAATTGTTCCAATACAAGATTGGTTCCTGTATGTGGCTAATTATAATCTTAAGACTTGTCAGTAACCATGGCCTTCCACCTTCATCTTTTAAAATTGGAGCAACATAATTTAATGTTCGAGAAGTCAATACTTTTTTTAATCGTGATTTTGGCAATGGAAGTAATCCATCTCTCTCATTGACAGCATTGTTTGTCATATTGATTGAACTGTCATTAACAGTCAGTGTACTGATCTGCTTGACTTCTGAGGCATAAGGCAAATCAATCAACCTATTGTTTGGACACGGATGAATAAATTGCTCAGAAATTTCCTCATTTTCTAATTCTAAAGTTTTCCTAGTGAATCTAATTTATATATTAAACATTCTTTCTGTACATGGCCGCATTTCTTACAATGTAAGCAAATAACATTTCCTGTCTGCTCTGAAACTTTGGTTCTGCATGTGACGTGTTTCTCACCACATCTGGGTGTGGCCATACACGTGGCAACTCTCTGATCGCCATTTTGCTTTTGTCTGTCTAGATTTGTGCATACTGCATCTTTACTCATTAATTTTGTTTTAAGCAAAACTTCATGATCCTGGACATCAATCTCTATAGACCGCATATCTGGTACAAAAGACTTTTGTTTAGAGTCTGCACTATCATTAATCTCTAAACTCTTACTTGACTGTGCTTTAGAATTTACACAAATCCTTTTTACTTTATTCTGTAATTCAGACAACTGCTGAATATCTTTTATTTGAATTGCACTTTGCAAATCATCTATTCGCTCCATCGAAATCGGTCAATTAACACATACACTGTTATCCTGTAGTCTTTGTTTTCCCTTTTGTACAAACAACATTCCTTTTAGGAACTCATAATATCATTGTGTCATAAACTTTAACTAACTTTATCAAGTTTATAACCTGTTTTATGAATTTCTTAAAAGAAAATTTAGATTTTTGTATCTTAAAATAAAAAAAGTAATTGAGTTAGTAACTCAGTTACTACATTGGAAAAGTAATTAGTTACTCAGAAAAGTAACTGAGATTTTTTTTTTTATATATTCTTAGGGGTGGGTCTAGTATTACTGTAAGCAAGGGGTGCGTTCCCCCCTGCACGTCTATTTCCCCTCTGTACCCCCCTGCACGTCTGTTCCCCCCCAACACATATATCTGTTTCCCCTCTGTACCACACTACACATCTGTCCCCCCCCACACACATATATCTGTTCCCCCTCTGTACATCTGTCCCCCCCAAACTCACTGATCGGATCGTTGCTTGGATCAGAGTCACAGATCGGATCATTTTTCGGATCAGCAAATAATAATTGAATTTGCAAAAACCTGTAAAAAAATTCCACCACCATAAAGCCCCCACTGTAATATCCATAATCTCACCCACTGTAATATCCACGTCATCTCCTCAACTGTAATATTGGCTGAGTATGGCTGGGTACGGCTGAGCATGGCTGGGTACGGCTGGGTATCGCCGAGTATGGCTGGGTATTACCGTGTATTGCAGAGTATGGCTGGGTATTACCGAGTATTGCAGAGTATGGCTGGGTATGGCAGAGTATTGGCAGGGTGTTGCAGAGTATTGGCAGGGTGTTTGCAGAGTATTGGCAGGGTGTTGCAGAGTATTGGCAGGGTGTTGCAGAGTATTGGCTGGGTATCGCAGAGTATTGGCTGGGTATTACAGAGTATTGCAGAGTATGGCTGGGTATTACCGAGTATTGCAGAATATGGCTGGGTATTACTGAGTATTGCAGAGTATGGCTGGGTATTACCGAGTATTGCAGAGTATGGCTGGGTATTACCGAGTATTGCAGAGTATGGCTGGGTATTACCGAGTATTGCAGAGTATGGCTGGGTATTACCGAGTATTGCAGAGTATGGCTGGGTATTACCGAGTATTGCAGAGTATTGCAGAGTATGGCTGGGTATTACAGAGTATTGCAGAGTATGGTTGGGTATTACGGGGTATTGCAGAGTATGGCTGGGTATGGCAGAGTATTGCAGAGTATAGTTAGGTATTACGGGGTATTGCAGAGTATGGCTGGGTATGGCAGAGTATGGATGGGTATTACGGGGTATTGCGGGGTATTGCTGGGTATGGCTGGGTATGGCAGGGTGTTGCAGAGTATTGGCAGGGTGTTGCAGAGTATTGGCAGAGTGTTGCAGAGTATTGGCAGAGTATTGGCAGAGTATTGGCAGAGTATTGCAGAGTATTACCTGGGTATTGCAGGGTGTTGTCAGGGTATTGGCTGGTATTGCAGAGTATTGGCAGGGTATGTGCTGGCATCCGATCTCTCCCCTCCACTGTACAGATCTGTACACAGAGGGGAGAGAGGAACCGGCGTCATCTTGACGCCGGTTTGTTTACAAGTGATCACATTGTAAACGGCCGACGGGTGCACCAAGATGGCCGCCGCTCCGGAGCTAGGCCGGAGCCGCGGCCATCTTGGTACACCAAGATGGCCGCCGCTCCGGAGCTAGGCCGAAGCCGCGGCCTTTCCTAAGGCCGAGGCCGCGGACGGCTCCGCGGATCGCAGCGAGTAATTGCGGTAACGCCGCCCCAGTAATGGGAACGGCATTACCGCGAGGGGAAGAGTAATCAGTAATATTACTCGTTACCCTTTAAAGTAACGGCGTTACGTAATGCCGCTTACTTTAATCGCGTTACTTACAACACTGACTAAAATATATATATATATATATATATATATATATATATATATATATATATATATGTAGCGGCCATAACCCTCAGAGGGTCGGCCTTGTAATTTTGGCTTGTCGATGAATATCCAGGAGTTCCCAGGGTTAGTACCCAACAACTTTGGATGCTGACACAATAAAAGTCCTTTTGAAGGTTTTTATTCTTGCAGTGGTAACATTAAAAAAACACAGTCTCAGATAGGAATAGAGGGCAAGGGTGAAGAAACTCAGGCACCTTGAACTGCTGACATTCACAAATGTCTTTAATCAAACCCAGAGAGTAGCCACTCGCAGCTGGGTACTTCAATGCCAGACAAACCTCTAGCTAGAGGTATGGCAGCTGACAATGTGATCCAGAAACTTGATAAAAGTCTCTGACACAGAATGAACTTGCAACCGAAGGTGAATAGGAACCTTTCCCACAGTACCTGGAACTTTCTCTGTCTCCTTGGCAGTACTGTGGAAGTGTGGATTCTTTAGTGTCCAAACAACTCAGCAACCAGGCTCCTCTTGAGATGCCAGCTTGTTGGCCCTCCTCCGAAGAGTCCTCCCCCGATCACCTATACGAGCTGTGGTGCCCCTCCAATAATGAGAGCACACCAGGGCGCCTTGAATCCTCCTTCAGTTACTGGGCCTCAGGCTAACTGGCTCTGAGACTCGGGAACAGACGGATCCCTGCCCCAGACCATGCGGGTCTGTGGGGCTAGTCAAACTGACCATGTTTGCAGGACGGCAAGTGCTCCCAAGCTCGGGACCCCTCGCGGTGCTACCCCGGTCCAGAACCAGGAAACAGGACTGCGGCCGAACCCCGAACACGTGACTTCAGCACCTTAAGTACCCTTCCCCAGACTACTCAGCAGGGCCAGGCGCACCCCCTGATTGGCTCCGGGGAAGACTGATACCTAAGACGTCTAACCAGGCCTGATTCTAAGCCTGTCATGTGTTCCTCACTGCACCCATGACCAGGCAGAACCCTAGTACAGCCCAGCCAAACTGATGTCAAAGTTAACCTGCACAATTAACCCTCAGAACCCCATTACTGTTCTGAGGGGAAAAAACTAAATTTCCACATATAGCACACACTTGTGAAAGTGTGCTCGCTACATATATATGGGGGGGGGGGGGGATCAGGGAGGACAAAATATTACAAGCTCAGTTTTAGAAAGATTGAGTTTGAGGAAGTGGAGGGACATGTGACAACCATACTTATACATCACTTAGTAAATTTGTGATACCTGAGGAGATTAAGGGGGTGTGTTGAGAAGTTGAGAGATAGATCTGGGTGTCATTGGTGTACAGGTGGTATTGGAAGCCATGGGAGGTTATCAACTGGCCTAGGGAAGAGGTATAGAGAGAGTAGATCCCACTTTAGCCAACAAAACAGCCCTGACCTGTCAAGGCATGGACTCCACTAGACCTCTGAAAGTATGCTGTGCTATCTGGCATTAAGCCATCAGCAGTAGATCCTTTAAGTCCTGTAAGTTATGAGGTTGGGCCTTCATAGATCAGACTTCCCATAGTGCATCCTAGTGCCATCTTTTCCCCAAGTATGTGACACACACCCCGTCATCCACATGATGTAAAAGAAAATGTGATTCATTAGACTGGGCCATCTTCTTTCATTGCTCCATGGACCAGTCCTTATCTTCACGTGCCCATTGTAGGCGCTTTTGGCTGTGGACACGGGTCAGCATGGGCAACCTGACTGGTTTGCGGCTACTCGGCCCCATACACAACAAACTGCAATGCACTGTGAGTTCTGAAACCTTTCTATCGGAAATCAGTATTAACTTTTTCAGCAATTTGAGCTAAAGTAGGTCTTCTATTGGAACGGACTAAACAGGCCAGCTTTTGCTCCCTATGTGTGTCGCTGATTCACTGGTTTTCCTTCCTTGGACCACCTTTGGTAGGTCCTAACCACTGCAACCCAGGAACATTCCACAAGAGCTGCAGTTTTGGAGTTGCTTTGACCCAGTTGTCTAGGCATCACAATTTGGTCCTTGTCAAATTTCACTGTAATGTTTACGCTTGGCCATTTTTTTTTTTCTTCAACACATCAACTTTAGAGACAACACATTCACTTGCTGCCTAATATATCTCATCAACTTTTAGGTGCCACTTTAACAAGATAATAAATGTTATTTACTTTACCTGTCAGTGGTTTTAAAGTTATGGTTAATCAGTGTATATCACCTGGTTGGTTACTATTTCTGTCTTCCACCGTGCTATCCCCAAAATGTTGGTACATGCTATGTGCTCTCTTTACCCTTTCATGACCATTTTTGCTTTTCATCTCAAACATTTTTTGAGACCTGATTTCTGAGACAACATGAAACTAGGTGGTTCTACAGGGATCACTTCATTTTTTCTGATAAATACCTCCAATATACATGACTATCTCTACTCCATCTCTATACTGAGCTGAATGCCTGGTGCTCGCCCCTATGCTCTCTCGGTGATAACCCCTCCCCTTTTTTTTCTTCTTCTCCCCCCTATTTCTTTTTCTGACGAACCCTGCCTTCATCTCTTTCCCCCCTCTAATTTCCCTCTCTTTTCCCTCCATATAAATATAAATCAGGTGTGCGCTGACCCAACCTGGGGTCCTAGTGAGCCTGGATGACGGTGTCAGTGGGAGGAATAGTATACAATCGCTGGTGTCAGTGGGAGAATAGTGCCCTATCAGTTGATGTCAGTGGGAAGAATAGTGCCTCATTATTAGTATCAGTAGGAAGAATTGTACCCCATCATTGGTGTCAGTATGAAGAATGGTGTCCCATAGTTGGTGTCAGTAGGTTGAATAGTGTCCCATCACTGGAGTGATTAGAAAGAATTGTACCCCATTATTGGTGTCAGTAGGAAGAATATTACCCCATTATGGGTGTCAGTAGGAAGAATATTACCCCAGTATGGGTGTCAGTAGGAAGAATAGTACCCCCAACATTGGTGTCAGTAGGAACAATAGTTCCCCATCGTTGGTGTCAGTAGGAAGAATAGTGTCCCATCATTGGTGTCAGTAGGAAAAATAAAACCCCATCATTGGTGTCAGTAGGAAGAATAGTACCCCATTATTGGTGTCAGTGAGTAGAATAGTATCCCATCATTGGTGTCAGTAGGAAGAATAGTACCCCATCATTGGTGTCAGTAGGAAGAATAAAACTCCATCATTGGTGTCAGTAGGAAGAATAGTACCCCATTATTGGTGTCAGTAGGAAGAATAGTACCCCATCATTGGTGTCAGTAGGAAGAATAGTACCCCATTATTGGTGTCAGTAGGAAGAATAGTACCCCATCATTGGTGTCAGTAGGAAGAATAAAACCCCATAATTGGTGTCAGTAGGAAGAATAGTACCCCCTCATTGGTGTCAGTGGTTAGAATAGCACCCCATCATTGATGTCCGTGGGAAGAATAGTACCCCATCATTGGTATCAGTAGGAAGAATAGTACCCCACCAGTGGTGTCAGTAGGAGGAATATTGCCACATCAGTTGGTGTCAGTGGGAGAAATGGTGTCTCGTATAAGTGGGAGGAACAGTGCCCCAAGGACCAGATAAAGGCAAGCAAAGGGCCACATCTGGCCCCCGGGCCGCAGTTTGGAGATCACTGGAGTAGAGCAAGGAAGCTTTAAAATTTGTGTAAAGTTTTTATTGTTAAATATGAAGAGTTGAAAAAAATGAAAAAAGAGGAGAGTCACTGATTTGGTGTAAGTGCTCAAAAATAAATGCTACTGAAAGAAAGCAATTTGATAAAAGGAAAATTGACGCTTCAATCTATTTAACGGCATGTCTGCAATAATGTTTTTGCATAGTGTAGCAGAGCGGCTGTTATTGATGTAACTTCTGTTCTATGTTATTGCTATGACATCTGCAGGGAAGCGTTACAACTATTTTGTAATGGAGAAAAGATGTATAGAGAGAAAAGCTAGCAGACCTTGTTCACAAAAGCAGCCAGGTAGAGATAAAAGCAGACAGTGGAGCCGAGATCTTACCATCCTTTGGCCACCTACCTAAACACCGAAACACGGCTGCTCAGGGATAAACGCAATGGTGTTGAGTTCCTAAAACTGGAGAGTGCAAAATCTGGTGCATAGAAACCAATCAGCTTCCAGATTTTATTGTCAAAGCCTAATTGAACAAGCTGAAGTTAAAAAGCTGATTGGCTACCATGCACAGCTGCACCAGATTTTGCACTCTCCAGTCTTAGTAAATCAACCTCATTTCGTGGACATAAAAAAAGGGCTGCAATAATAGCTGCGCATGGGAACGAGCTCTAGTGCCACGTACGCACAAGCGGATTTTCCGTCGGAAAAATCACAAGCATGACTCCCACAGGCTGAGGCATGATGGGACAGCAACAGCTGAAGGGTCACCAGTTTGACACCCCTGGTCTAATACATTTGATGTACATCCGTTAATGTGTATTTATTTCACAAGTACTCTATAACAACGTCCTTGTTTCTATAAGAGATGTTCTTGAACAAAGTGTTTTTTTTTATATAACTCTTTGTTACCTTCTTTTAAGTGAGTTATTTTGTACTGATTGAATACAATTGATTGTGGTTTTGTAAACATGTTTCCAATGATGTTGACTACCCCTATGCCTTAAGGGCTCGTTCACACTTTCTTTGGTCTCTGAAGAGATCTGACAGGCAACGAGGAGGCAAAATAATGCCTCCTCACCACCTGCCTTAACCCCTTGATCGCTGCACTAGCATACCGCAACTGTGTACATTGCATATGGTTGCAAGGCACTTGCAGAACAGACTCATTCCCATGCTTGGCAAGCATAGTGACAGGGGGTATAATTCCTGCCGTGGCATCCCAGATAGCAAGAAATTGTGCTGCAAGTTTGAAAATGACTTGCTAAGCTATTTCTAGACTTGCCAGTCTTCACAGGTTTGTTGCACAATTGCAGTAAGTCCTCATTGCAAGACTCCAGATCAACTTTCTTTGCAAACATTCTGCAAGTCTGCTGCAAGTTCTGGATCAGTTATGTTGTGCAATAGTCATCTCACCACAAGGGGCACTGTGGCTGATTGTTCAAGCTGTAGACTTGCAGAGCTCTTTCTGTAGACTCACCACTGCAACTTTGCTCTTGCTGGAGACTTGCCATGCAAATTTGCTACAAATTGCAAAAGTGTCAACTAGAACTTGTGCTTCAAGTGCTTTGCAAGTGTACAACTTGCCAGTGAAAATGTACAGCTAACTAACAGACCTACAATTCAACACTGCCACAATTTTTTGGAAAATTTTCCTTGCTATCTGGGATGTATATACCCCTGGCTGCTGCCTCTGCAGCTATAAGGGGAGCGTGTGGGGGGGATAATATTGCAGCTCAACCACTGGGATTTACTGCCCCTTAACTTTTAGGCCCCTTTCACACAAGCGGACCATTCGTTTCATCAGTACAGTCACGTTTATTCAAAGAAAAAAAACAGGTGAAGTTTACATCAGTTACTCATCAGTTTACATCAGTTACTCATCAGTTTACATCAGTTACTCATCAGTTTACATCAGTTACTCATCAGCTTACATCAGTAAGGACAATAGAAAAATAAACAACTGCGCTGCAAACAATCGTGTGACTATAACACGAAAGTAAACCAATAAAAAACACCTCAATTAGGATAATGGATTTGCACCTCCTAGAGCATATAATTAATGACAGGTTCAAAAAAAGTCCATAGTGACAGAAAAATTATTATAAACCAAAGAATAAACAGTCTTTAGTGATAGTCTGTCTTTATAAAAGCATGTGTGATCCTGCAAAAAACAAAATAGAACACAGCAAAGACTCCAGAAATTCCGCAGTGATCTTAATCGGTAAACATCAACTGAAAGGGGTGATCTGATGAGAGAAAGGAAAACACCTCCACCGTCCAAACACACTGACCCTTACCGGATTGTGCGACCCCCTGTTACAGAGGTCACACTTGCTTGTGGCTAAATCCCGGCCAAGGGTTCCAAAGGCTTAAGCTGGTTACTCAGGAAAAAAGGTACGGGCTCAGAGACAGTCAGGCGGAGAACATGGAATGAAAGAAACAATCCATAGTGTATCTCTGTATACAATTTATTAAAAAGGAAAACGAATGTTGCACTTACAGTGTAGCAATCGGATAAAACATTTGTTAGCCGGCCGGCTCAATTTCGCTGCCCGTTTGCTTCCGGGATCTGCGTGGTTGTGTGGTGACGTCAGCACGCCGCTCCTCCCTACGCCGTTTCGTCACAGATGACGTCTTCCAGGGGCACGGGTCCCCCCGTGACTGTCTCTGAGCCCGTACCTTTTTTCCTGAGTAACCAGCTTAAGCCTTTGGAACCCTTGGCCGGGATTTAGCCACAAGCAAGTGTGACCTCTGTAACAGGGGGTCGCACAATCCGGTAAGGGTCAGTGTGTTTGGACGGTGGAGGTGTTTTCCTTTCTCTCATCAGATCACCCCTTTCAGTTGATGTTTACCGATTAAGATCACTGCGGAATTTCTGGAGTCTTTGCTGTGTTCTATTTTGTTTTTTTGCAGGATCACACATGCTTTTATAAAGACAGACTATCACTAAAGACTGTTTATTCTTTGGTTTATAATAATTTTTCTGTCACTATGGACTTTTTTTGAACCTGTCATTAATTATATGCTCTAGGAGGTGCAAATCCATTATCCTAATTGAGGTGTTTTTTATTGGTTTACTTTCGTGTTATAGTCACACGATTGTTTGCAGCGCAGTTGTTTATTTTTCTATTGGTCTTGTTGGTGTGGGTATCTCGCATTCACAACTGCAGCAGCTATTTTTTATTTTATTTTTTTATTTATCACGTATTTTGAATATATGGGACACTATTCACATTGTGTTATTATAATTTTAGGACAGCGCAGTATTCCCTACATTTTTCACTTAATGCATACATCAGTAAGGCCCCTTTCACACTGGGGCGGGGAGCCGCGGTGACGGTAAAGCAGCGCTATATTTAGTGCTGCTTTACCGTTGTTTTGCCCGCGGGTTTCGGCCGCTCGCGGTGCGATTTTACCCCCCACGAGCGGCCGAAAAAGGGTTAATATCCCCCGCAGAGCGCCGCCGTAGCGGCGGTATTGCCGTGGTTTTACCGCAGTGTCCCATTCAAATCAATGGGAAGGAGCGGTATAGGAGCGGTGAACACACCGCTCCCATACCGCTCCAAAGATGCTGCTAGCAGGACTTTTTTTGCCGTCCTGCTAGCGCACCGCTCCAGTGTGAAAGCCTGCCGACTTTCACACTGGAGCGAATGGGGCCGGATTTTTTCAGGCGGTATACAGGCGGTATTTTTAGTGCTGTACCGCCCCGTACACACGATCGGACTTTCCGAGGGGAAATGTGTGATGACAGGCTGTTGGCAGAAAATCTGTCCGTGTGTATGCTCCATCGGACAATTGTTGTTGGACATTCAACAAACAAATGTTGCATAGCAGGTTCTCAAATTTCCCACCAACAAATGCGAGTTGTCGGATTTTCCGACCGTGTGTACACAAGTCCGTCGGACAAAAGTCCAAAGTACAAACACGCATGCTTGGAAGCAAGGACGAGCCAGAAGCGGTCGATCTTGTAAACTTGCGTTCGTAATGGAGAATTAACATTCGTGACGCGGCAAATTATCAAATCTCGAAATGCAGCGCACAATTCTCTTCTTCTTTAATGGGATAATAATGAAGCTGCTTTGCTGGTGATACTGATGGAGTTATTGCAAACAAATTTTCAAAGGCTTTTTTTTCTAGTGATATCAAGAATAATATTATGTTTTTTATTTTTTTATTTGGGCAAGTCACCACAACACCATTATCCCGTAGTTTTTAAGATCAAAGATACAACTATGTTGGTGTCCCTTGATAAATTTACATTGTATTTTTTTTAAATGTAACTGCCGACTCCCAAACTGTCATTTGAAGTAAAACACATAGCCAAGTATTATTCTACACAATTTTTTTATTGTGCATTAAAAAAAAAAAAAAAATAAAAATTAGACATGCTATCTGCCAATAGAACTTAACCAAAAAGTGCATTCTATGCATCCAAAAATATAGAAAATATAACAAATCAAAATCATTATTCAACCAAAAAAATAATGTCAAAGCAATAACTCCAAGGCCAATAATAAATAACACGTTACCTCCTCCGATTGCGCAACATGTCTGGTTGACGAACGGCCGTTCAGAAGCGAACTGAAAAGCACAAAACAAAAAGCGCAAACTGAAAAGCGTGAAATGAAAAACGCGAAAAGAAAAGCGCAAATCACCACTCACCAAACTTCTACTAACACAAAATTATCAGAAGGAGCCCAAAGGGTGGCGCTAAAGAGCTGAAAAACAACGTAGTTTGTCAGTACGTTCCTAATTGTTTGCCAACATTTGTGTGACCGTGTGTATGCAAGACAAGTTTGGGCCAACGCCCTTCGGACAAAATTCCACGGTTTTGTTGGTGGAAAGTCCGATCGTGTGTACGAGGCATTAAGCCACTCCCCCTCTGTCAGCTAATCCCCCCCCCTCTGTCAGCTACCAGCCACCCCCCCCCCTCTGTCAGCCCCCCCCCTCTGTCAGTAACCCCCCCCTCTGTCAGTTACCCTATATCCCCCCCCCCCTCCCCCTCTGTCAGTTACCCCCCCCACCCTCTGTCCCCCCCCCCACCCTCTGTCAGTTACCCCCCTTCTGTTCAGCCACCCCCCCTCCTCACCCGTGTGCTCTTTCTCTCTCTCCCCTCCTCCCTCCCCTGTAAGCTACCCCCCCCCTCTGTCAGCTACCCCCCCTCTGTCAGCTACACCCCCCCCCTGTCAGCTACACCCCCCTCCCTGTCAGCTACACCCCCCTCTGTCAGTTACCCCCCCTATGTCAGTTACCCCCCCCCCCTCTACACCCCCCCCCTCTGTCAGTTACCCCCCAGTCAGTTACCCCCCCTCTGTCAGGCCACCCCCTCTCTTACCATCTTTCTCTCTCACCCCTCCCCCCCCCTGTCAGTTACTCCCCCCCCCTCTGTCAGTTACCCCCCCCTCTGTCAGTTACACCCCCCTCCCTGTCAGTTACCCCCCCCCTCCCTCACACAAAACACCCCCCAACCATCACCCCCCCCTTCTGTCAGTTACCCCCCCTCTGTCAGTTACCCCCCCTCTGTCAGTTACCCCCCCTCTCTCAGTTCACCCCCCCTCTCTCACCCCTCCTCCCTCTCAGCCCCTTCTCTCTCCCTGTCTCTCTCACCCCTCCCCCCCAGCCCCTTCTCTCTCCCTGTCAGCTACCCCCCCCTCCCTCTGTCAGCTACCACCCCCTCCCTCTGTCAGCTACACCCCCCCCCTCTGTCAGCTACACCCCCATCCCTCTGTCAGCTACCCCCCCTCTGTCAGTTACCCCCCCCCCCCCTGTCAGTTACCCCCCCTCTGTCAGCTACTCCCCCCTCTGTCAGGCCACCCCCTCTCTTACCATCTTTTTCTCACCCCTCCTCCCCCTCAGCCCCCTTCTCTCTCCCCTGTCAGCTACTCCTCCCCCCCCCCCCCCTCTGTCAGCTACTCCCCCCCCCCTTTCAGCTACTCCCCCCCCCCTCTCCCCCCCCCTCTGTCAGCTACTCACCCCCCCCTCTGTCAGCTACTCCCCCCCCCTCTGTCAGCTACTCCCCCCCCACCCCCCCCCTCTGTCAGCTACACCCCCCCCTCCCTCTGTCAGCTACACCCACCCTCCCTCTGTCAGCTACACCCACCCTCCCTCTGTCAGCTACACCCCCCTCCCTCTGTCAGCTACACCCCCTCCATCTGTCTGCTACTCCCCCACTCTGTCAGGCCACCCCCTCTCTTACCACCTTTCTCTCTCACCCCTCCTCCCTCTCTCACCCCTCCTCCCTCTCAGCGCCCTTCTCTCTCCCACCCCTCCTCCCTCTCAGCCCCCTTCTCTCTCCCTCTCCCACCCTTCTCTCTCCCACTCCCTCTCAGCCCCCTTCTCTCTCACCCCTCCTCCCTATCAGCCCCCTTCTCTCTCTCACCCCTCCTCCCTCTCAGCCCCCTTCTCTCTCTCCCACCCTCCCTCCCTCTCAGCCCCCTTCTCTCTCTCCCACCCTCCCTCCCTCTCAGCCCCCTTCTCTCTCTCCCACCCTCCCTCCCTCTCAGCCCCCCTTCTCTCTCCCTCCCACCCCTCCTCCCTATCAGCCCCCTTCTCTCTCCCTCACCCCTCTCTCCCTCCCTCAGCCCCCTTCTCTCTCCCACCCTCCCTCCCTCTCAGCCCCCTTCTCTCTCCCACCCTCCCTCCCTACGAGCCCCCTTCTCTCTCCCTCCCTCCCTCCCTATGAGCCCCCTTCTCTCTCCCTCCCCTCCCTATGAGCCCCCTTCTCTCTCTCTCACCCTCCCTCCCTATGAGCCCCCTTCTCTCTCCCACCCTCCCTCCCTATGAGCCCCCTTCTCTCTCCCCCCTCCTCCCTCCCTATCAGCCCCCTTCTCTCTCCCACCCCTCCTCCTTCTCAGCCCCCTTCTCTCTCTCTCACCCCTCCTCCTTCTCAGCCCCCTTCTCTCTCTCACCCCTCCTCCCTCTCAGCCACCTTCTCTCTCTCAGCCACCTTCTCTCTACCACCCCACTCCCCCTCACAACCCCAATCCCCTCCATCTTTCTCACCCCCTCTCTCTTCTGCCTCCTCACCCCCTTACCTCCTCCTCTCACCCTTTCTCACCTCCCTCCCCCACCTCTTCTCCCCCCTTAGGGGGTGAGGGCCCCATGATTCCTAACAGCGACCCTGTGAGTGTACAAGTTTGGATGTGTTTTGATTCCTGTGTCCTGCCGACACACTGGGCACAACGATGCAGCACCTGCCTCTACTTTGCCTTCTCTCCAAGCCCCCCCCCCCCCCCCCCACAAGGGAAGGGAAGAAGGTAAATAGCACTACAGTAGAGCAGCTTCGCTCCACCCCCAAACTCCGGCTTACACATTTTCTGTCTCAAAACGTCTCTCGGTAAGGCAGTCTAATGCGGGTCTTTAGGGGCAGGGGACACTGATGGGGGGGGGGGGGGGCGGCATTGAAGGACCCGGCCTTGGGGCGGCAAAGGGAGTAAATCCGGGCCTGCCTGCCAGCAAGCTGCAGAGAAGGCCTATTGCTCAGTGTGTGGAAGCAGTGGTCTCATTGCAAAGGTCCTAAACCCTGCTCTGCTGGACTGGAGGAATAAAGCTGCCATATATGTATTTTTATCTCTATATTTAGCTCTTTGCATGGAATTCAGCTTTAACTACATCAGCTTTGGAATGGTTTTACCCCCTTCATGACCAGGTCTTTTTTTCTATTCAGCGGTGCATTACTTTACCTGACAATTGCGAGGTCATGCAATGCTGTACCCAAAAAAAAAATTGACATCATGTTTTTCACACAAATAGAACTTTCTTTTTGGTGGTATTTGATCGCCTCTGGGTTTTTTATTTTTTTATTATATAAATGAAAAATGGCCGAGGATTTTGAAAATTAAAAATTTTTTTTTTACTTTCTGCAAACCAATCAATATACAACTATTGGGATTTTTTTTTTTTTTTACCAAAGACATATAGCCAAAATTTATTAGGATATTTTTCAAAATTCTTTATGGTATATGTTTTAATAGTTAAGAATTAAGAGTTAAGAATTTTAAAAAATATCCTAATAAATTTTGGCTATATGTCTTTGGTAAAAAAATAAAAAATCACAATAGTTGTATATTGATTGGTTTGCGTAAAAATTATAGCGTTTACAGACCATGGGTTAAATACTGGGATTTATATATTTTTTTTATACTAGTAATGGCGGCAATCAGCGAGTTTATTTTTTTTTTTTCCCACTTCAGCAAAACTTATGTGTAGCACTAAGTCAGCAAGGCCTTTTTCTCTGTCCCATCTCAGTCTTAACATCATTGTGGCTTTAACCTTTAGACTTCTTTAAACCTCTTCTGGGTTTGAGCTTAACTCTTTATTTTTATAAATTTTCATATTAAAATGCCTTACGGGCAATCAGCGAGTTATAATGGGACTGTGATAGTGACACTAACTGACGTTGGTGGGAACTGACTAAGGCCCCTTTCACACTGGGACGGTTTGCAGGCACTATTGCGCTAAAAATAGCGCCTGCAAACCGACCCGAAACAGCTGTTGCTGTGTCTTCAGTGTGAAAGCCTGAGGGCTTTCACACTGAAGCGGTGCGCTTGCAGGATGCTGAAGAATGTCCTGCAAGCCACATCTTTGGTGCGCTGTAGGAGTGGTATATTTATAGCGCCCCTTCCCATTGAAAACAATGGGGCATCGCTCCGAACCCGCCCGCAAAACGCCGCTGCAGCGGCGGTTTGCAGGCGTATTAACCCTTTTTTGGCCGCCTGCGGGGGGTAAAACCGCCCCGCTAGCGGCCGAAATGCGCCGCTAAAACGACGGTAAAGTGGCGCTAAATATAGCGCTGCTTTACCGCCAGCGCCCCCAACGCCCCAGTGTGAAACCAGCCTAACTGTCACTGACATCATCACTGCCATTATTACAGTGATTAGTGCTTATAATGTGCACTGTCACTGTACTAATGACACTGGGAAGGAAGGGGTTAACATCTAGGGCGATCAAGGGGTTAAATATGTGCCATAAAGAGTTTTTTCTGTGTACTGTTTGCTGCTTTTTCTGGGGATCTACCTGTTTTAATTACCTGCATAGCAATGAGATCCCCTGTCACTGAACACAGCTCTGTGCTGCTTGCACCCACAGAACAGTGATCGAGGAAGATCAGAGCCAAATACAGTAAAAGTAACGCAATGGCACCAACAGTGCTTATCCTTGTTGGTGCTATTGCGTTACTTTGACTGTTATTTGAATGTCCTTCCACATTTTTTTTTTATCTATGGACATGTGAGTGTTCCTGCTTTTTATAATAAATTTGTTACACCTATTTACATTATGTGGAGCATTTGTCTCTTTTTTTGGCTATAGTATTTTTAGTGTCACATGGAAGACACTGTCCATCCTTTGATCTGAGGCTGCCGTTCCCAACCGATCATCACAACGTTGAGCCGTACAAGGGACGGAGGCAGGGCCGGGACATGGGGTGGGCGGGAGGGACGGCTGCCCCGGGCACAATAGTTTACTGCAGGGATGGGGGGCGCCTTCTTTCTATTACAAGGTTTACAGGGATAGTGATAGCAGCAGTGATTTTGAAAAGCGAATGGCTGCTGGGTGTAGGATCCCCTAAGATTGCACACCATGAATGGGAGAGGGGGGGCATGGTTTGGCATCTTTGCCCTGGGCACTGGATGACATTATCCCGGCACTGGACAAAGGGATCATCTCCTATTGTTGCCAGGATTAAGAGGTGTGCAAGCTCCATCTCGCTGGTGTATATACACCTCCTGCTTTGTTGACTCATTGGCTGGAAGCCTTATTGAGTCCACATGTTCCATTTCAAAGTTGGTGGTGGCTGTCTCTTCTACACATGTGATCCCCGTTGATGCCATTGGGACTTACCTTTCTCTGGAATCCATTTTGAACACTTGTTTTTCACTTTTGTGGACTTTTTTCTTTATTTTCCCCCCACCCCCCACCCTTTTTTGCGGTTATTCATATTTTTGTTATAATATTATGAATTTTAGATTACTGTTTATTCACATTTTAGTGTGAGATTTATACTATTTATATCAATGTTTATCACGTGGACTTGATGACCATTCAAGGTACACTGACTCTCATTGGTTGGTTTTATGCATATGATTATCTTGTAGACATACAGGTATTTTTCACCTTAGCACTGCACATATTTTTAGAATTTCGCTACTCAACTTTTTCCTTTGTTGTGCTGGCTGCTTTGAATGCACTTAGGGTATTAGTGCGGTATTTCCTCTTCTTTCATACATTCACCTATCAGTGCTGCCTAGTATAAACAGAAAAGTCAGTTCTACTACCCATACACCACATAGATAGCAGAGCTCCCGGGTGCTCGATCCACAGTCGCTGGCTGAGTAAAGTAATGTGGAAAAAATGATCCGCACTCCGGTTGTTGCTCTTAAAATGTCTTCATTTTATTGAATAGCCACAGTGAACAAACGCAGATTAAGTCAGTCGACGCGTTTCAGTCTATAAGG